>OMNW01033250.1:0-24845 GCA_900303245.1 Selene dorsalis
GCCAGCTGAACTCACCTGCATGGTCTGCGGGAGGGAACAGGAACATCTGGAGGAAACCCACACAGGGAGAGAGAGAGAGAGAGAGAGAGAAGTTCAAACCCACAACATCCCTGCTTTAAGTAAACTATACTAATGAATAATTGAATGTAGACAACTGTGTATATCAATCACTGAAAAACAATAAGACACCAAATTAAAAGATTAACAATGGACAGCAATTTGTATCATGAGTGAACAACTAAGATTATATTATTCTCTTTTCTCTAGTTGATTCAGTGTTATTATTATCATGATCATTGACACACAGCTAATATTGTCTCTCATGCTCTCACATCCCCGTGTCTCAGTGGACCACTGAGTGATTATTGTTTGTTACATTTGATGATCTAAATGGTGTCAGATTTTTTAATGTAACAGCTGATGACATCTCCCCCGGAGCTAAATCTTTATCACAACCCTTATGGGGTCAGAGTGTCCGGGTAACAAACATCATTACACAATCAATAAATAGAGGACATAAAAATAAACAAGCACAATCCCAACTGCTACTAGAGCTGTCAATGCAGTAGTAACAAGAGCCAAAAGATAAGAAGCGATGTAGTGTTGGTGTTCTGTTTTGTTTTTTGTCAGCAACAGTGTAATGGTTATGATCTTTATGTTGATGATGATGATGATGATGACCCTTCAGAGTTGATATTCCTGTAACTTCTCCGTTGCATAGAAGACAAAAGTTGTACATTAGTAATTTTTATGGGCTGGTGTTGTTGGTCTGCCTCATTTTTGTGGGTGTGATGCTTTAGTAATGCCTTGACTTATTAAAATTTGACACAATTCATGGTGACCTCACAAAACGTGGTTTTGGCCTTGTCAACATCACATTTCCATAAGACTTTCAGATGGTTCATATTTATATGACTATACTTATATGACTATGGATAAACAAGGATGCAACCTGAAACTATAGGCTGAGCAGTGCTAATTCTAGTTTCATCATTTATATATATATATATATATATATATATATATATTTTTTTTATATCATTGTATAAAAACTAGACGTTCTGCTGAACTGGGCTGCATCACTGTCCAATAAAAATCAAGAGGTTAATTTGACCATCAGTGCAGCGGCAGAGTAACACCCTGTGTCTGAACGAGATTCGAGCAGGGAGGAGACACATGGTCTCAAATCTATAACCTAATCTGGCTGCTGCAGTGGTTAGAGAGCACGTACTAATGCACACAACCTGCTGACTGCCACTGTACAGATACATAATAATGGTAGCCCATTAAAAAAGCTGCTAATTCCTTCTGAACCTGGCAGAGACTGGAATGAACATCCTCACTATGAGTTTATATTAAACCTCATTACATCATCTCAGTGATCAGTCCCAACATGTCCCTGCTGTCTTACACACATCACCTTAATGAAAACTGGATGTGTTAGTGATACAATCAGGGACCATAACTTAATAATAAGCACATGGCTTGTTTTTTTTATCAGAATGTGGCTATAATGAGTTTAAACAAACATTGACCTGGATCCAAACAGCGAAGCACAAAAATCACAGCTCAATTTATTCTCGATTTATTCCTATTTATTCTGATTGTATATTTCTGTTTTGCTGGAAATGGCACTTTTATAATTACACTTTTGCCAGGACTTTTACATTACTTCAATTCTTTTTTTAATTCCCAGATTTAATTAAACAAAATGGAAAGCCCTGTAGCAATTTCCTTATTTTTTTATTATTTTTTTTTATTTCTAATTTCAAGTTTGAGGTATGGTAAAACTGCAGACTTCACAGTTTGTGTGAAATCCATGTGCTGTATTAGAAACAAGGGTCATGGCAAAATTTCAGAAAATCTCATATATTATTATGAGTATTATAATATATCATATTCATACAGGAGAACTAGCAAGGGTGCTAGTAAAACAACAATATTACTCACAGTAACACACTGTAATAACAACATATGAATGTGTCTTTGCTGTCAAGAATGACCCAACAGGGGTGTTGTTTAGCTCGGTTGGTGGAGCAGGTGCCCCATATGAAGAGGCTACAGACCTTGCTGCAGCCAGCCCTGTATCGAATCCAGATTCAGGTGGCCCTTTGCTACCTGTCATTCCCCCTGTCTCTGCCTCCCATATCCTATCTCTCTCTTGACTATGCTATCGATTACAGGCAAAAAAGCCCAAAAATATGCTTTAAAAAAAAAAAAAGTCCTGCATAATTGTTTTTCCACCAAAACAGACTCAAAGGGAATAATCAGATTCTGCAGATAGGACCCTCCATTCTCTCACCGCTGAAGCTACTAGCGTGTTCTTCAGAGGTCAGCAAGTCACGTGTCAGATTTTTTCAGCTGCGCGGGAAGAAGAAGAGAACAATGATATAGGAGAGGGGGAAGGGTGGCAGCAGGAGATGAAGCTGAAACTTAACATAGTTTTGTCATTATGTGAAAACCAGGGCAAGGAAGGCTGCACAAAATGTCATTAGGACGACCCCAGGGCTCACGAATCATGCAGCTGCTCATGGCCGGAAGCAAACAATCAACCTGGAGAGCAGAGACAAATGGAGGATAGAGGTGATTGACCTGTGTGCTTACATCAGGCTGCTGATTTTAGAAGGTGTGTATAGGTCCTTAGGTACAGCTACATCTGCTCTCTGGTATGCAGATAGTGGGAAAGTGATTTTCTGAATCACGGTGGCGCTCAAAGTCTTTCACACTCTGATAATTGTGGGTCAAGATGAGTTTGAGAAACAAAGCATAAGAGAGGAGGGGTGGGTGGAGCCTCACCTCTGCCTTGGCCTGGAGTAACTGTTTCATATCATTAGTGACAGGACTGATTGCTTCCTACTGACCCCACCAAGTGGAGAGATGGTAATCACGCTGAATGTAATGAGAGATGCACAATGAAGGAAGTGAGGAAAGTCAACATGAGCCACAATTAACTGTCATTCAGGTAAACAGAGAGAGAGGGGAGGGAAGGGAAGACATTGTTGTCATCTGGGATTCCTGCTGCTTTGGTGCAACCTCCATCTGAGATTGTCAGCAGCCCGCTTTTCATCTCCGTCAATTATTTACTTTGTAAATACACCTGGCTGCCTCTTCTGACCTTCCAGAGAGTTTGTGGGATTTCAGTCAATTAAGAGCCATTTTTGAAGCAGATGCTGCGTCGGCGACCCTGCTCTCCTCTCGTTGAAAAACCTGCCATGATTCCAATTTGCAGCACAAACCAACCTGAGACTGTACAGAAAAAAGCTGCCTAATGACCACGGTTATGGACGGGAACCCTCTAAAGACACAAGCTGTTTTTTTACATGCTGTCAAAAAAACCAACACCTTTGGGAGAGATATGCTGTCAGAAGAAGTCTGACAAACCTGAGAATAATAATGAAATGAAGGTTTGCCAATGAGACAAAAGACAGGAGGGAGGCTGGGGGAAGAAAACAAAGAGCAGTCTTTCATGCTGATTCATATTCTAGTCCAGGAAAAATGAGACACACTGCAGCCATATGTCCATCTCCCACAATGAACCACTCATTTCTCACTCGTCGAGAAAGAGTGAGAGGGGGGAGATGGAGATCTTTGTGTGCTATGTTTCTCTTCTCTGTTTGGCAGGAAGCTTCCTCTCAGCAGGCACTAAGAGATCTTCTCTTCTCGCTCAGCACTGATTCCATCAGGATTAGTGGGGAAATGGCAAAAATCGATGCACTGAGGAGTTGGTCTGTACGTATGTTGAGGACGCCTGGATTTGGAGGAGAGGAACCAATCCAGCGAGGCAGGGGTATTAGTTCTAATCTCTGAGAGTGGTCAGTGCCAGAGTCGCTGTAAAGCTGGGCTCAGACCAGAGGAAATTTTGACCGACTTAACCCCAATTCACCCCTCTGACCAATCACAGAAGAAATCTGGGCTGAACATCTGAACTGATGTTCAGATTATGTGATAATGTGAGGGGTTGACAGATCCAGTCTTAACATCTGCTGAACTCTTCACACTCACCGAGGCCCCAATATCAAACATGTCTGATATTCAGGAGTTAAAATCTGGATGATTAAGATTATGATCACATCAGCCCCAGAGCAGCTGGTTGTGTTACCAAGCAACAGTTCACATCGTAAGCCCATGAGGCTAACTTTAGCTAGCATACTTCTGTTGACAGATATTAAAACTGACAGTTACAGTCTCACCTCCAGTTCTTGTTGAAGAATAGACCTCTGTTGACCACCTCTCCCCGAACATCCTCTCATATCCTCTCAGACTCATTTAGAGTTCTGCTTTTTGTTTCTCTCACAAGTTTAGTGTTTCTCTTAAATACATTAGTCAGTCCTAACCTGTCTCTGCTTTTAAATCCTCAACTGGAGTGAGAAGACTTAACAACACAGCCCGCAAGATAATCTGGAGGAAAGTTACCGATACATGATGTGTCTTTCATGGAGACGTCATGTAAATAATTAATCGCCTGCCCACTTCTCTGCACAGTCAGACTGACCATGAATGCCAGTGTTGCAATGGTGGGCAACTGTGTTCATTTCATCAACCAAAGAGCGCTGGCCATGTTTTAACCTGGACGTAAAACCAGCCAACTCCTGATCACCTGTTTTTTCAGCATCCAGCATAGATATAAGACATGTTTATGAGTATTTTCACTGCTAAACTGGTCGTTTCTGCCTCTTTGTCTTTTTTTTACAGATTTTTTCTGACTCTTTTCAGGCTTTTTTTTTTAAATAAAGAGTGACTGTGAGACAGGAAATGAGGTAAAAGAGAGAGTGGGACGACACGCAGCAAAAGCACTCTGTGTTTTGTCGCTGTATTTGGGACTGAGCTCATGTGCTACATGCTCTACGGCGTCACCAGAGCACCCCCACTTTCATTTTTACTGCTGAGGATGGTTAACAAATCTACACACTGAGCTGTTTCTGGATGCACAGACTGATAGCAGTCGATCCCTTCACTGATATCAAAATCTCCCCTTCACTGTTGTAAAGAGAAAGCAGCAGATGAGCCAAAATATGAACATTTATCATGGAGCAGCTGATTAAAGTCACTGAATACTATAAAGATGCTGTATCAAGTCACTGCGAAGTGATAAATTGTTGTGCATTGTTGTGTACTACTCTTGGTCAGTTGATGCTACTTCCTAATGCCTGCACCCAGCGCTGGAGAGTAATGGAAACTTAAGGAGAGAAGTAGATTTCTAGCTTCAGCAACCTTTTGTGAGGCCGCCTACTCAGCACACAGATTCTAAGCCATTATCCAGGTGTGTGATTGAGTTTAGCGCTTTAGCAGTCATGCTAGTCTCCTCTTTCCTTTCCTCCTTTACCTTTGCACTCCCCCATACTGCTGCCTTCAGCAGAAATTAGCCGTATTAAGGCAGTGACTAATCGCTTCAGGTTTTCCCTTCCACTGCACTTGCCGTTCTGGCCACGGCTGTCTTGATCCATAGGTAATGCTAGCCTTATACGAAAGCCAGACCACCTCAATCAATAGCTGCCCCCAGGCAAGGACGGAGATGGGAAGGAGAACAGGATGCCGCCTAATTCAATGAAAGGGATATTACCCGGTGCTTGCAACGCGCCAGGGCATGAGTAATCATAGACAAATTCATTTTAGAGCCCTGGAGCCCAGTATTGCTTTCAATTAAGGGCAGAGTTTAGAGCGAGTAGGGTGCATATAGTGGGAGCTTCTGTGAGTGGGCAGGAGAAGGAGGGAGACGCAGAAAAGGAGAGGTTCAGACAGAGCTCAGATCAGTTTCTGTTGACATTGCCAATTTGTAGGTGAGGTCTTCTTCAGGCATTCAGCACAGTCGGTGTCGCTGCAACGCTTCACTAACCAGCTCATCCATCTGCAGAAGGCTGGGTTGTGTTTTCCATCTAATGGAAAATATGCACATTAGAGGATTCTTCTTATGGAGTGCTGGCTCTATAAGAAATGTTGGGATAAAATAAAAAAAGGTGAGAAGTTTAGTGGCAACACTGCTGCTGCAACCTGACAGATAAACCAAAACCAGGGAACTGATCAACACTGACTCTGGATAAACTGATGTTCCAAAAATTCTACTTTACTTTGAGGAAATATCTTCATGTCAGGGTGGCTACCATAGTTCCAAAGCCAAAGTGATCAATCTGATCTACTGTGCATTATGGATGTTTAAAGGGATAGTTCAACACTGTGGCAAATCTGCCCATCGCCATAATGCCTATAGTCATAGAAGTAGGTTCATTACCTTTAATTATCGGTGCATCCAATCCACGGGGCAGAGACGCCAGAGGAGTCACTGCTGTGTATACCCTGGTTTGTATTACAGTTTAAAAAAGGCAAAAATGTGATGTTTGGAAATTTAATAATCAATGCATAGTCATCCATATTATAATCAAGTGAATCAATAATCGATTTTTTTTTTCACCACCGCTACTAGTTAGAAAACAGAGGCTTTACCACCCATTGTTTTCTCAGAAACACTGCTTGTGCTAAAGGGCAGAAGTTATTCTGAAACCAGGAGGTAATGAAAATTTATTTCATAATTTTCTAACTGAAAGGTTATGAAAGCTCTTATTATGTCTGAAAAACAGAGTGTGTGGTGAATATAGAGGATGTAACAGCAGAGAGGGATTTCCAGGCAGTTCATAACTCATGCAGTGTAAAAGTCTTCAACTGTTGAATGCATGAACCCCACTGAGTGTTCTGAAAATGTGCTACAGTAAAGTGCTACTAAATTATGTTGTAATGAGCAGACTCTCACCAAAAACCTTAAACATTGGAATAACAGCAACACAGTGGAGAGGAAAAGGGGAGCCATTGTTTAATCTATAGGGTCCATCTGGAAGTAACTGTGTATATATCTTTTATGTGACTTTAAACTTTATTTTTTATTTTTACAGTTAGATTTACAAGTTGCGTTGAATACGATATGATCTGCTTCCAAAATCCGATGCGTTATGGCACAATAAACTACTCACCATAATGTAAAACAGTTAGAAATAACTTGTAACTTTGAGTATAAAAATAATTCTTATGAATGAATGCATCTGTAATAATGATGTAGCACCCTAATAAATATAAGACTGCAAGTAAGATTTTGAAAGCAGCGCTAGTTTAAGCAATGGAGGATTTTTGCACTGCTTTTACTTGAGTAAAGGATTTCGATAGCACTGTGTGCCACATATGAGAGGTGAAACCGGGGAGGTCTTCTTCTGTTGTTGTCCATTCAAGTTGGATGTTTTGTGTATGTAACCATTCAGCTGTCAGACATTTATTGCAGTGTGATGAATCAGCGATAGAATGAAATGGAGTGGGATGGAAGACATTGACATTGTATTTGTGCATTCTTATAAAACTGCAATATAAACAAAAGCACTCTTAGAGAGGCAAAGACCTCCACCAACGCTGGACAGCTCTCCAGCAGTCATGCTTTTGTTTACCAGTAAATAAAACAGTTGTGGAGGCTGTGTCTTTTCAAGCTCCTGTTAGATTTGATTTCCTAACAAATTGACCTGAGATTTTTCAGCAAATAGCAACTGTTTGCATTTCAGGCTGACATGGCAGCCTGTGAAAGCAGTTTTAGACCCACTGTTGTGTGTCACTGGTGTATCTACAGATCACTGGAGTCTCATCAGCTGAGCCTTTTTTAACATCTGTCCAACTTCATTATTGAGAATGAGAAGGACTTTGTGTAAGGTTGAGAAATCCCAGATACGCATGTTTATTAAATGTAGCAGTTGTTGTATGGCCTTCAAGGGTCACCATTTAGTTTTTTAAATAGTCCAGTATAAACTATACAGATCAGTTAGATTCTGTTGTAATGCCAGTGTTCACCTACTGATAAATAAAGTTTTCTACCAGCCGGTGAACATGTTTGGGGATTTCTGGGGTTCAAACAAGAATTCAAAGAAGAGCAAGGACTCTAACATGTTTCCATATAAATGCTAATGTTGCTCTCCTGTGCATGTGTTCAGCACGTCCTGCTGCCCTCTAACTGACAAAATATTACAACCAGAGATTTATACAATACTATGGGGCGGTCTAAAACATGTGGCCCAACTGTGTCCATGTCATGATTGCTTTAAAGCCAGGAAATCAGTTGCTGTGGCAGGTGCATGAATCAGAATGGTTGTAGTCGGTCTTAATTAATATCTTCATTAATCATGGAGGTTTTATGAGCATACATCCAGTAACCCGATCACAGAGCCATTTCCTATTTCCTTTAAAAGTCAAGCACACCTGCACCTTGGCTGATTGCTCTCATAATGGACTTACAGACCACTGAGTCCAATCCTGACCAGTGGGTTCAGTCCTCACTAGTGAGTCCAGAGCAGCTCATTGACTTTGAGGGACGAAGGACAGAGAGAATCAGCTCAACGGAGAACACCATAACACCATAATCCTTTAATCTGTGTCGCCTCAAGATATCAGTGTGCCAACAATGCACCTGACCACACCTTATTTTAAAACCAGCATGCCCAGAGCTGCAATGATGAGCTCAGTTGTATTTGCACTGAGTAGGAAAATGACGGCATCAGTGTCTCTAACTTGCACTGGTCTGTGCTGGGTGTCAGTCAAAGCCCTAAAGCGTGTAAAGAGAGTTGTTAATGAGAATATGTGTCAGCACTGTCAAATTGTCGATTAAACCAACGCTCCACCATCTTTCCCAAGTTTATTTGTAGACAGCAAAATATAAAACCAAAGAACAGACTTCAAAGTTCTCCTTTAGAAACCTATGGGTGAGTTCATGTTACGCCGTTATTTAGAAAGATAGAAGATTAGTCCTACAGAAGACAGAACAGAAAATCCAGGGATCTCACCACAATGTATCCTCAACATCCGCTCCATGTTGCTGGTTAATTGAGGGCTGACCTGTCTTTTACTCAAACATATTGGTAGATGCAGAGGCTAATGGAGTGAAGCACAGGGGTGAGAACTTCCACTTGCGTGGCCACTCTTTAAAACAAGCTTGCCTCAAGCGGTTTCGGTGTCAGCGCAACACAACTAAGAGAAACTCGGCTTTTTAAAACTTTCATCAATGATGCATTTAGTTGGAGCAAACCAACTGGATGTAAAAGGCCTCGATGATGATGGATGTCTTCAACCTTCAACCCCTGCAAACTTTCAGACAGCTTTGGGATAGGATTGCCTTCACTTACTGGATGTGCTCAGTGCAAGTCACATGTGGTGAAAGCAACAGCAAGAAGCAGCGCATCAGTGTGACTCAAAAGAACATATTTCAGAGGAAAAAATAAACATTGGGTTCCACATTTCCCATGATGCAATCACAAGTTGGTATTTCAGACCCTTAGAGCCCACTGTAGGTGTCAGTTCACCTTTAAACACACTTAGGAAAAAAAAAAGCATCCAAATCAGCCTTAAAAAAACACAACCAACTACCCAATTTGCACAGAAATGAAGTTGCAGTATAAAGTGGCAGACAATAAATAAGCCTTTGACAGGGTAGTTATGTGCTCTCATTCACTGGCCTTTACACAGTTCAGAATTCACTACAGCAATATCTCAGGAGAGAGACGACGGCTATTTTCAAGAGCTGCACCAACGTCTCAACTCGAGCTATTTTTGCATGTATTCCAGTAAATGCCAAAGCAATACACCTCGCCTAATTTTCAGTCATGCCTCAACAAAATCTGCTTTTAACAGCTCACGTCTCGTCCTCCTCGCTGCAGAGTTCAACTAGTTTCTGCTGACAGGAGAATTATAGGTCTGCGCTGCTCACTACGCAGCTTGAATGAGACATGGCATCGGAGCAGAGCGGCTCAGAGTGTGACACAAAGGAGGGGATCTGAATGTAGGGCTGAATGTAGAGCAATTAATTAGGATCCTGTGGCCTATTATCTCAGTTTTCCATCTCATAATGCAGGTCTGCGACGAGATGAGTATGAAGTCATGTAAAGGAATAGCATACCAGTTTGTTGTAAAACAAAATGACAGATGGACAACGTCTTCGAATGTCAAATTCGGTCTCGCCTCATTAACTCAGAGGCGACACACAAGTGTCTGGTTTCATGCAGAGAGATGCAGCAGTGGACTTGTGGTTTGTGTTATTTACTGTGGTGAAATGAGCCTGGCCAACACTGACAAAACATAATACATCAAATAAAGCATATTCAATTTCTTTTCCCTTGACTAATTCACTAGATATCATAATGAGTTTTTAGACCACTTTAAACTTGCTGTACGTAGCTTCTGCCTCTAGGGGGCTTAGTTGAATTGACAACTTAAAGGGGGCATATTATCACTTTTTGAAGGCTCTTTTACATATATTTGGGTGTTTTGTTTGCCTTCTGACTCCGACTCAGAAGAGGGGTGGGGTGGGGTGGGGCTAGCAGTGGTTCATTTGCAGTTAACGGGACAGGGCACTGAAACCAGCCGTTCTGAACAGGGCTGTTTTGAGCGGATGAAAAGAGCTGTGATGTTTGATCCTTTGGGTATTTTGACCGAAGCATGTCACAGACATATCTTTAAGAAACCTGGGAACTATTTTAATTTGTGGAAAAGGGGCATGATAGGTCTCCTTTAAAAAACAAAACTCAGCATTTGGTGACATTGTGAAGTAGCATGGGATCATAGGAGTTCCTTCAGAATCAGTCATTCAGCAGGTTTTTACCTGGAGCTGAATAATTCACTGAGGTCTCCTCCTATCCACAGCAAACAGAGCAGGTGATTATAACCAGTGAACACACAGAATCCATCAGTTCAACACTAAAACAAAAGATAGTGATAAATGTAGTGATTGTCAGACACTATTAGAAGAGACTTCGTGTTGAGCAGTCTAAAATTTCCCAGCTTTTTTCATGTTAAAAATTGATAAATTGTCATTTTTGATTCTCCTTACAGACAAGCAGTGAAATGAATCTAGTTATTTTTGACATTTCAATGTTCATGATCTACAAATATTTTATACTAGGGCTGACTCATTAATCTTATTTCCTCATCGCGATATCAACATGCACAATAAACATATTGCAAAAGGTTGCCTGAAATGTTATGAGTATGCATTTTATTTGCAGGTGCGATGCCTTCACACTCACTTCACACTCATAGACCTCATGCTTGCACCGCTAGACATAACATAACAACAACAACGGCGGACTTCCGTCGGGTCCCTTAGACACTCTGCTTGAAATGCGTCCACGCAGCATTGATTGGCATATTTGTACTGGCACGACTTCTCGTGTTTAGACATCTTGGAATGTTTGGAGTTTGTTTACAGCTCGCAAGCTTTCCATTCTTCTTCTCCATTTTCATTGTATTTGTGTGGCAGCGTTACAGCGCCCCCACAGGCCTGTTTTATTCCCCTAAAGAAAAACTTCACAGCAGCTAAAAACCTGGTTTCGCTAAGCCTCCATCAAAAGTGGTCAGCTCTGAGTTCAGGTGCGAGGAAACGTTTGAGAGCCTGTTCCTCAGACCACATTCAGAGGCTTCATGTGTCCACATTCATTTATCCGTGTGAACGTGGATGTGTCCTGACCACACTGAAGGACATACTACTACACTGACGTCTTGTGAGTCAATTCACAAGCGTGTGTGTGTGTGTCTATTGGCTTCCTGTCTTAAATGCAAACAACACATACCTGTTTATTTGCATTTAAGACAGAAAGTGACATCTGATCACAAGTGGTTCATCCAGATACACGGGGAGACGCATCTTAAAGCAGGTGTGAACAGACACTTCGAGACGATCACTGTGTTTGGATCACTGAAGACATAATATAATATCAGGTCAGAGCAGGGACTTAAAAGTCTAACACACATGTGACAGGTACAACAGAACAGTTTCCTGACCACGCCCATTACATCCATGAGTTCAGATTGACTTGAACAGACTTCAGATTTTCCACATTAAGTGTTGTGAATGTTACATAAGGTTTTGAATTCTCAAAGCATAGAAATATGATATGTGAGAATGAGAATATGTCGATGATGTGAGGTATAGACCGTTTTAATCTCTCCTATTTTACCCTCAATGCACTGATGCAGTATCCTGAAAGGCTTGTTTTTCTTTAACATGCTTCAGTGGAAATCGAAAAGTTAAATAATATTCTTATATTCGCTTCAAAATGTGAAGTGGCCTCACACTGTTTTGTAGTCAACAAAGAGTGTGATGTGTGAAAGTCTGATGCTCAGAAATGTGAATGAAGGCTGTGAAAAGCGAATCACCATGGCTGCAGTGTTTCCCCCTGCTTTGATCCTCACTGGCTGGCTTCACACTCCTGTCTCCCTCAGCTGAGGACAGGGGTCAGCAGCAGGTCAGAAAACAATGCATCCTGGGAATTACCAAAACATACAGGAACCTCAGTGAAAGGCTGGTCCTTTGCTAAAACCACCTGGTTTCCTCCACTGGTGACCGTCTCCTGTGATGTTTGTTATCACTTGTCTTTCTCACCTCGGTACACGCTTGTCCAGACGGAGGAGGCACATCACTTCCCACTTCCTGTTGTCTCTGTCGCTACCAGACTCACGTGAGCCATTAGATCCCTTGCGTGGCACATGCTTGAAAAACATTTAAACCTTTTAACTAGATTTCATTTAATCTATTTCTATTTTCATCATATTGAGAAAAGAAAGTGGCCGAGTAGTGTTTCAGTGATGTCGGCAACTCTACACCAGCACTCACCTGACCAGATCTTTCTGTGGTGGCTTTATGCATCCACAGGAGAGTCAGTGTAATGATACGAATTGATATTGGATCATTCATGTGAGGATCCGTTTTAATAAAGAATCAGTTTTCTCACCCCAGACTAGTCCCTGTTTACTTCAAACTCAATATTTTCCTCTTGAAGTGTTGGGTCCAGGTGGGCGGGGCAGATGTGGCGACTGCTTTGTTGTGACATTGCAAAGTTACAGAAGTCCTGATGTGTTATGGCTCATTTTCTGAATACAGGCTGTGCATTTCTCTGTGGACCGAGTCTTTGATACTTTCTCAGTATTAATATAGAACCTGCCCCTGCTTTATAATCTTACTACACATGAACACAAACTTCTCTAGAATCTGTTTCCCTTTGAATCAGCAACGAAAACACCATAACCATCTAAATCTGGATTTAATTTCTTTCTTTTTTTTTTTGCCATCACTACTAAAGTGGGACAATAGGGACTCAAACCAACATTTGGGAGGATAAGTGAATCCTGAGGTTGTGACATCACAGCTGTGGACCAGCTTTTTAGAGCAGGTTAACCAACATGATGATTGTCAAATGAAATTAAATCATTATGTGTCCTTCTGGGTCTCCAGTCCGACATCTATGCAGTCCACTGGGAATGTACCTTATTGACCCCCCAACAGCCCTGGCTCCAGTCCTGCTCTGTGAGGACACACTCAGGTGTTCAGGTGCTTATTTTTAGGGCCCTGTGCCACTTGAGTCCTGGTCCTCTGATTTCTCTCTCTCAGCCTCTGAAGGAATGACTCCACTGCTGTTCTGGCTGCAGGCTTTCACTCTGTGGACATTAACTGTCAGAGGCTGTCTCTCCTCCACACACACACACACACACACACACGCACTGTGGCTTACACACAACTCGTCTTAGAGCAGCTGTGGAGAAATATAGAGTTTATTTTACATGTATGGTGCAGGACACATTGCAACCTAGTAATAATGACATTTTGAAATTTTCCATTTACCGCATGAATGAAATTGTTTTGCTTTTTCAGCAACTGCCTCTGTTTGGGACCTGTGATGATAGTTTTCTGGCAACATTTAATTGGGATTCAAATCGCTTGGCTCCATGCACTTTGTCACCTGTTTTTTTGAAAGCACAATGTCATCTTTTCTTTACTCTATCTCACATAAAGCTGTGCCAACCTAGTGCTGAAACCCTGTCATTTCTCTTGTCTTCCTCAGGTATTTATGGACCAGATGAGGGCTGGGTGTCTGCCTACCCAGAGTGTGGAGAGAGAAACCAGTCACCAATCAATATTGTGGACCAGGATACCAAAGTGTCCACAGAGTATCAGGAGCTAACATTGGAAGGCTTTGATGCAGAATCCTCTAATAAAACATCTATGAAGAACACTGGAAAAACAGGTACGGTGACAACAACACAAGCTCATGTGGCTGATTGAATTTTTCCTGGTTTATAGCATTTTGATTTATGGGGCATGAGCTTGTTTCTCTTCACCCTGACTGATATGCTTGAATTTGTAAAACGATAGAGTCAGCTAAATGCTGAAAAGGAAGCATATGGACATGTTAATGAAGACTGAGGAGCTGATCCGTTCAGCATTTGAAACACATGTTAGGTCTCCAGTTTTTTCCAGCATTTCAAAACGACTGTGTCTTGAGAACAGTTTGTCTAAAACGTTGACCTGAGCAGGATGTCTTCAAATCTTCTTGTCCAGTCGCCGTTAAACTTAAAATATGTCATAAAATATTCATGGTCTCAGCCAGTGACTCAGAATTTCTAACCTTTTCTCCCTTGGCACCATCAGTTGAAATGTTTGGACATGAGATACCAAAGAAATTCATACAATCTTGTGGATTTAAAATTTTTACCAGAGAATGGCTCTTGATGAGGGATTCTCACAACCCCTGACCTTGACCCCCAGACCGGGCAATCCACTGAAAATACATAAAGATATATTCATGTATGTGTCAGTGACGTCACCTGTCACCATCCTGAAAAATGGTTGTATGAGTGGCCTGTATGTTGATAATTGAAACCGTGACAACAAAGGTCTGCTACATCTTCTGCAGTAGAGGCACTATTTCAGGAGACGCTGCTATGGTTTGTATAAGAGGGTTAAAAAAAACAAAAAAAACTGTGTGATTACCAAGGTTAGAGGAATCGTGGTTAATGCTGTAAAAAGATTTTCTAGTATGTTCTCTTTCATTCGGCTTTTTCATATTATGGGATCATATCCAAAGTGCTTCTGTAGCCAGACCCAGTCTTAAACATAGGTAGACGGTTGCAGTATAGCATCTTTGGCCTCCATTTTCAACCGCCTACATGTCTTTCATATGATGTCTGTGCAGCGTGACAGCATTCATCCTAAACATCATCCATGCAGCCGTTACATTTCCTCACAAATTTATTCCTCAACATTATTTTGTTGTCAGTTTTGTGAGATTATTTGAGATACAGCAGTGTTGATCTTCACTAAACTGCTCTAATAATGTGCTCACAGTATCTTATAGTTAACATCTGGAGAGCTCACTCTCCGTCTCATTTTTCTTGCTCAGTCATTTTTACAATTTTATCACTTCCCCAGATCTCAGCAATTACGTCTGCTGATACAAAATGGTCAAAACTCTGAAAATAATTATTCTCTGATATCGTTCATTTGATCTTTATCATGTTTCTCTTTTCCCCCGAACCTCACACTCCTCAAAATTGAGATTACACCTTGTCGTCACGAACCCTAAAATAGCAGTGTGGTGTTCTTCAAAGACATTTTGCAAGTTGTTTATGACGGAGTGTTTGTAACCCCACGGCTCAGTGACAGACCACAGTTCAAAGAGAATGAAAAGCTGAAGTGATGCCTCTAATAATCCCAGCTCATACTGGCAGGTGTCTTCATGTCAAACATCTGTTGCATCACTCTCCTGCACATGATTATCAAACAAGACAGGTGCAATATGCAGCAAGTCATTTATGATGAAGATTACACATCCTACTTTCACTCAGACACGATGCAATCCCTGTTAGTAGTGCCATGGCAGGTGTCACTGTCTGTAGGATTCAGCCATCTGCATTCGGCTCTTTTGGCATCTCGAGGACCCTCCTCGTCAGCCACAGGTATTTTTCACAATTCCAGGTTGTCAGTGAGATGGATGATCCTTTCCCCTCACCGGTGGAATGGAGTTGAAAGGCTTTTGAGAGGCAGAGGCCACAGGTGGCTGCTGGCATCGTTGCCAGTAACACTCTTGAGTGCCTCCCAAAGCACCACACAGCTGTGTGTCTGTGTGTATGAATAGCACAGCAATCTTTAACATCCAATCAGTGGCTCAGTTGAGGACATGTGATTCATGTGTGATGAACCATTTGAATAAACTACCAATTTGCCTATCGCTTTGCTGTGGGTTTCTTATCAACCCTAATAATAGAGATAGACCCTAACAAATAGAAACATCTGATCCACAAATGATAAACAAATGATGGTCGATATATTACATTACACAACACGTGGACACATCTGAGACAACAGGAAATCAGTTTGATATAGTGGATTATCTGCAGACACACCAGTGCTGATCCCCAGCAAAACCAGCAGGTTAATGTTAGGGATATTCAAATGTCATTTCTGTGACTCTTCCAGTCTCTCTGTGTCTCTGTCCAACCTGCTGATGACACTCTGTGACACTCTAAGCTCAGTGGACACCTTCCTCTGACAACATCCTGTCTGAATCCCGAATGGTTATAGTGCATTTAGGTGCATTCTGAAATATCCCTAACTTTTTGTGAGTAGTGTATTTGTAATCAGAGGTCGTTTGATGAGAAGGTCATCATCATCAGTCTTATACGAGCTGATTAAGAATAAATCATGTTAGCGTCGCACAAGGATTGGAAATAGGGAAACTGCTAATGGCTCCATCTGAAGGTAAGAAAGAGGAGAATACTGGAGAGAACTGTAGGAGCCTGAGTATTTATCACTCTGGACCCATTGCCAGGCAATTAGCAAAGTCTCGAGGGAGTTACCATAGCGATCCAAGGAATAATATAATGATAATGATAAAAAATAATAATCTTTACTTATAGAGCACTTCTCTAAACCATAACAGTAATAGAACCTTCTTGTGAATTTGCACGTTGTCATGTGACATTATGTTTTTGTCCAGATTTGTACAATATTTGTTAGCAAACAAAAGGAGTCACTGTTAGACACAGCCGAGCTCCTTGTTTCCAGTGTTTGTGCTATTTTAGCCTAAGCAGCTGTTGCCTGTAGCTTAACATTCAGTGTACATTCACTACATAGTACATATAAACATGAGAGCAGTGTCAGTCTCCTAATGCAGGTTGTTGTGCAGGTGATAAAAGCTTTTAAAACTGTATGAACAGATAAATAGAAAGTTGTAAGCTGTGACAATGAGATAAGCATTGATATGAGTCTGGATGAGAGCACTGGCTAACTGCTAAACAGGTAAACTAAAACAGGTTAACTTACTTAAGAGAGATTGATTTGTATTTTTTCTGCAGCATCACATCATCATTTGGTTCTGTCCAACATAATCTGCCCATTGTATCAGCTACAGATCCGTTCTTTGTCTTTGATCCACGCATCTTCTGACAGTTACAAACTGTGCACGCAGCCTATCCAAATATTTAATTGAAACAATGGGTCGTTGTACATTAACCACACAAAGGATTCTGTCTGTCTGCAGCAGTGTGACGCAGGGGGAAGATCCGGTGTGACATCCTCAGATGAAATAAGCTGTCATCTGCACCTGCTGCTCAGCAGCACAAACAGTGACAGTCACACACAGAGCAGATCCTCGCTAACTGTTGTCACGGCCTCTCGTTCTCTTCCTCTCTCTGTCAGTCCTACTGTCACCATGAAGTTCAAACCTGCTCATGTGGCAGAGACATCTGCAGCCAGCAGAATACACTGGTTTTTACGTACATGTAGATTTACACATCCATAAATGCATGCATGCGTGTGTCAAAAACCACAGACTGAGGGCATGACGTTCAGCTCAGTAGGTAGAGCAGGCGCCCCCCATATAGTCCTCACCGCAGCGGCCCTGGTTCGATCCCACCGGTGGCACTTTGCTGCATGTCATTCACCCTCTCTCTGTCTTCCCATTTCCTGTGTCTCTATAGCTGTCCTATCAATTAAAGACCTTAAAGCCCAAAAACGCTAAAAGAAATAGATAACAGAATGCAGCAAGTTAATGTAAACCAATACATATATGGAAAGTCACAGATACAGATATGTTAATACTGAATATATCAGTACAATCTTCACTGTGTCTGTTTTTCCGCTGATTTTTACGGGAAACACTGAAATGTCTCTGAACATAATCCAGGCAGAGATTACTTTTCTACCACAGTATTACTGAGGAAGATGTTTAGTTATATATGAATTTAATTTCAAGGAGACAGGGATGAACCAGCTCTTCCCTCAGTTCAGATCATCCAACACCTGCAGAGTTTATCCGTCCTCATGCCGTCTCTCTTCCACAGCTGTGTCATAGATGCTCCTTTAATGAACATGGCGGCAGTTAAACCGCAGTAGCTGCTTGGCCTGAGTGCATTTTTACAGCGGGGCGTTCACTGTTGCTCTTGATGTGTCAATTTCCCAGGCAGTAAGGGCTCTCACTATCATGGGGGTCTCATATCCCCTCAACATCTTCTACAGGCTGTTTGAATGCCAAGTGTTCTGGTAAAAACCTCCTATAATGTCTGTTGTTTAATAAGCTTTGGATGTAACAGTGCCATTTGTGGATGCAGCAGGAGCGTTAATTATACAGTTAACCACTCAGGCAAATGTCAACTAACTTTCACAACAGCTAAATAGAGGAAACAGACTGGGAAATTAAAAAATATGGCTCCTGCAGCTGTTTCAGAGTTCCTGTGGTTCAAGTCATATGATGTCACGGAGCTGATTTGCATTCAAGTTGAAAATGAGTGTGAAAGGTTCAGTAATGGAAAAAGAATGATGGAATACATTAGTGCTCGGAGTCAAAAAACCACATGTCTTGAACAGATGCTGCTGTAAGATGCCTATCTGTTGTTCTGGGAGACTGAAGTTACAGGAAAGGATTGTTCATTAGTGTGCCCCCCTCCCACCACCACACATATACGCCTCAGTGGAAAAACCTGACAAGGATCCCCTAGAGGCAGTAGTATCCATTGCACCCTGGACAGCTCTGGAGTCAGTGATTCCTGCTGCGTTTAATGCAGTTTTCTTTTGATTTTAGCCTTTGGAGACTTCAAATTACCTGCTCAGCTTTGTGTTGCTTGTAAGGTTGAAATGTCCTTCTGTGTGCAAGGCTACAACTCATGTAGCGTACATATATACATGATCAGAGAACTACATACATCCCCACCTCCTACTGTCACCATGCCCTCTAGAAATAACAGTTCTATAGTCCATCTGTGTGTTAGTGATATTGTTTATCTTGGGGTGTGAGGCAGTCCCAGCCAATTGGGCAAGGACCTCAGACACATTGCTATCACAGGGTGATTTAGTCAAGTTATCATTATGTATTCATTCAATGTTACATTTTTAGTCCAGCCTTTATTCATTTTATTATGGATATCAAATCTTCATTTTAAAGCTTCTAAAAAGCTGGGTGGAAATGCAGAAGACTATTTAAATGGGACCATCTGACGTGGTTTGTCCTTCCTGTGATAATTTAATTTAAGATTTAACTTTGGCTGTACCTGTGACATCACTCATAGTCTTATACTGTACATACCAGGAGATTTAGCAGCTTGTCACTGATACATCAGCCCAAAACATCATGTGATCTAATTATTCTTTACTTTATTTATCGTGATGATAATACCAACCCTAAATATGTTTCTATTCAACTAATTTGAAAGAGTAGATGTGATGCCAGAACATTTTCTGTCAGCATAATGAGGAAATATAGTAATAATATATTGGGCAAGTTGCCAGCAGTGATACTCCATTAGTGCAACAATGGGAATAGTGGGTAAGGTTGTGCATTTCGATGGTTTGAAACCTGCTGCACCTTTGTTCACATGAAATCAAAAAATTCAGCAACAAAAATAAAACAAAACAAAACAAAAGGAAACAGGAAAAGGTCAACGCTATCCTCTCTGGATCCGGTCATATTTGTCTCAAAACACAACTACTGCAATTTTGAGAAGGTCACTGAGCTTGTTCCTCTGTCCTGACAATGTCAGACGCTGGTGCTTCAGAATATGTAAACACAACTTGTGTAGTGTAAAGTATGTCTCAGTACTAACAGTTTGGATTTAGGGGTGCAGACATATCAAATTTCTAAATATGGGAAGGGCTGTGAGTTTGGTTTGGAAGTTGACTGTCTCATCTCTGTGGTGGGTCAAAGACGTTTCATCATGTGTTCATACATATAGTTAAGAAATGTCCAAGTCGGTGCTTTACCTTCCTGTTGTATTCTAGTCCATTTCAACCTCTGCTGAGAAGAGAGAGTGTACACACACCCAGACTATAGGCGTAGGCATCTCACTGTGATAGCTTGCAGTGAGACATTTACACAAGTGATTACACCTTTTAGCTCTAATTGTTTATGATTTACCATTGTGTCTTTGTTGCTTTTTGTTCTGGCTCAGTGACCACGTTTCTGTTTCTCTGGCTGTTGTACAATAAACACGACTAGGTCCCCAAACCTATTATATATCTGGACCACTCCCCGGTGAAACCCTGATTTTATACCTGTACCTGACTTTAGCTGTAGGCGTATGAGGCAAATCCACCTGTTTGCTGTCCACTGTAAGGTCCACTGACTGAACACTTCTCAAAATCTAGTGACATATTTGGGTTCATTTAATTCAACATACTAAAACTCTTAAAAATATTAGGTAATGTGGTCTAAAGCACTGCATTAATGTTCAAGCAATGACACTGATCACGGAGGACAGGAAATTTCCTCTGCAGGCTTGTTGCAGCACCAGTTTATCCCCAACTTTCAGTGACTGATCAAGGTCACAGAGAGCGAGTAAATGTCTTGTCCACCTCCCAGTCTCTGCATCACGAGCGGGCAGCGGCACGTCACTGAGATGTGAGCCATCCGTTTGTCTGAGTGCAGGTAGCTCACTCAGGCGAGGAGGACACACAGTGTGCTGCCGCTCCGCCCGTGAGCGGACCTGGGCCGGCTGACCTTCAGGTAGAGGATCACCGCCACTGACACCCACTGGCACAAACAGCAAGATGAGAGCGAGAGACGTAGACAGAGAGAGAGAGAAGACCTCATCACTGCAGTTGAGATGAAAAATTCCCTGACACGTTTGATGCAGGGCGTCCCCAGGCGTTCAGCAGCTCAAACCATTTCCCCAAGGCCACGGAGGCTGCTCACAGAACAGAAAAAGAACCGGTGATGATGATGGCCACCTGCAAAGTAAGAAACACAGCGGAGCATAATTTAAATGGATTTGGGATGCCACAGCATGTAGAGAGCCATGTAAAAATGCTAACACAAACAACAGCTGCGATACAAAATGGCGCACAGCTTCAGCTCTCCCACCGCTACATAATGCATGGCTAACAAGACAAATGTCCCTGCGTTTTTTTCCCCATGAATTATGCATGGATCCTGCACTGTTTCTAAACAACAGATGAGCGTTTTATCTGTGGAGGGATCACCTGGTGGAGCTGCCGCTGAATGCTGTGATGGAGCTGTGAAATCAGGCAGGGAGGGCCTAACCCCCCCCCGCCTCCGTCAACACAAACTCTATTCAGCCACATCACTGTGTTCCTGCACTACTCAACTTTAACTTCTTGACCTTGAATGAATCAACAACATGTGGCAGAAAAAAAAAAGTTTGAAAATACAGGACATGAAGTAATTTTAGTTTAGTTATTTAGTCATTCAGTGGTGTAGACTGTGCTCAGAGCTGGTGAGAAGCAGCAGTTACATTACTGAAAATAACAAGGTATCAGCAAAACACATCCTATCACAAAATCTTTGGTTAAGGCTTTAGTCCACATTTCTATTGATTACTGCCTTATTATTATTTGGAAGAGAAAATTATGGCCACGCACTCAGAAATGTCAATAACAGTTCACATTATTATTATTGCAGTTAACTGAAAATACACACCACACACTAGACTTTGTATGGACTGGGGATCTTGCAGGTTTACTGCGATTAGATCCCTTAAGGGTTATTTCCCATCATGCTCCTGATGAAAATTTACAGGAGGAACAGACTTTCCAACATTTTTTTTTTGTGTTTACCATTGTGGTTCCCATGAGTGACTCAAAGCTGCAATGATGTACCTGTAAAGTGGTTCAGTTTTGTTCTTGTTTTTAGGATTTCTTGTTTTATAATGAATTTATTGTCCTTGCTTTTCTTATTTGATTCACATTCGCATCCACATTCTTCCTTCCTGGAGTTGCCTGGAGTCATGTTCACTGTCAGATCAGTTTGCTGCTTCCTATTTGGTGCTGGAGAATTCAACAATGTGTTCACTTCACAGAACATCACAGTCATGAGCCAAGACTGAAACATTATGATGTTTGACATGTTTAAGTTTTGGTAACAGATTTAGTGCTGGGTCACACTGCGTGGGTTCTATTTGGGTTCTCCAGCTTCCTCACAGTCCAGAGATATGCACACTAGGCTGATGGTGATTTTAAATTGCCCATAGCTGTGAATGAGACTGTGTGAGGTTATTCATCTCTATATGTCAGTCCTTTTAATTGTCCAGCCAGGATGTACCCATCCCCCATCTCGCCTGATGTTAAATGGAATTGGGTCTGACCGTTACCTTACACTGGATGACAGTGAGGGCAAAACTCTTCTTTTTAATTAGACATTGGAAATGACTGTCTGTAATTGTGAAACAGTTTAAAAAGTTGTTTGAAACAAAGCTATGGACCTTGCTGTAAGGCTTTCTAGTTGAGCCGTAAGTGTACGTGAGGTAAGTGTGTAACTGTCATATCAGGTGAATATGATAATTCAGGGCTCCAGCTGACGTCTTGATGAAATGATGAACTGTGTCTCTTCACTGGAGAGCATCCTCTACAAAAGGGACAAAACTGTCTGATGAAGTCTGGGTTTGAGGCGGCCGCACTGATTAATGGAACAGGAATCCTTTCAGGGCTATTCTGTGATGGTGAAAATAACCCCCTCCCCACATACACACACACACTGATTTTCACTATATTTTAGCAAGATGTGATGGAATAACAAAGGATCCTGCAAGGGCAATTTGCAATGGCTGAAGAGAACAATTTTGTTCAGCAAATTAGTCCCTCATGTGAGAAGTTGCCTCAGAGGCTGATGGAAAATGACAGAAATGGTCTTGTGTGAGCATGTCTTCCTCAGAGCAAATTTAAAAGATAAACACATATCTTTTCAGCATGTCCTCAAAATACGTCCTTTTGTTTGTGTGTGAGCGTGTCTCCCTCCTCAGACCTTAAAGAGGTGTCACAACGTGCACGTGTCCTCACACACACACACACACACACAAGTTTTGATTGTCTTTCCTGGAGACTTTTGAAATTTGCCTTCACATTGACAGGCACCAATTTTCTGTCATCTGTTTCTTTGAGAGGAATGATTACTACGTATATATTCAAAAAGATTTGCAGTGATATATGACCACTTACTCTTTCTTGCTTTGTCTCTGTTTTTCTCTTTCTTCCAGTGGCCATTATGTTGAAGGATGATTACTTTGTCCGGGGAGCAGGACTACCAGGAAGATTCAAGGCAGAAAAAGTGGAGTTTCACTGGGGTCCAAGTAACGGATCTGAGGGCTCCGAGCACAGCATCAACGGCCGACGTTACCCAGTGGAGGTAGGCTTAATCTGCCAAGGCTTGACATACACAGGAATGAACCATATCTGACAGCTTGTAAATTAATGTCTTTGATAGGGGTGGGGATATAGATGTAGATCTTCTCAATTACTGAAACAAGAACCAGACACAGCATCCACTGGATGCCATTAGGGGAGCCGCATTTTAGAGCAGGTCCATATTGGCTTCAGGCTTATGGTGTTTATTACCACACACCTGGAGGAAACACGAGCTGATATGCAAAATAGGATAAGATTAAGTTATTGCAGGTTCAGATATGTCAAGTACATTGATTCTCATTTGAGGACTGACACAGATCTTGTTACTGACAATGAAGGGGGAGGGAAGCCTCCATGATGTCACCTACAAGTTTCTGAAGAGAGGTTATGGAGCTCGAGTGAACTGCTCCACCATCACCATCTTGGCACACATTCACCTGTCACTCAAAGAAGCCACGCCCTCATTTATATAGAAATTGAAAAAATAACTCACATGAAAACAGTTGAGTTATGTAAAAATTTCCAACATATTTATCTCTTCTTTAAAGTTGGACATTTTAACTTGGGAGTCTGTTGGGACTGACTCACTGGAGTTTTTGACACTTAAGTATTGACTTCTACGCTCAGCTGCTTGGTTTAGAGATGACCTGTCATTTCATTACAGGGGAACAGGTCTAAGAGCCGCAGTCTTTACAGAGTTTCATCTCAATGTGTGTGATGTCCTCAGGACCACCAGAGTGAGAGTCAACGTCACCAGTATCCAGTCAACTGGAGTAACTTTGGATGGCCAGAGACCATGTGTCCTGACTTTCTTGAGAATTATCAGTGTGGGAGGGAATTGGGCCCGGATCTGGTCCCGATCCCGATCCCGGTCCCGGTACCGATCCCGGTTCCAATCCCGGTCCCGGTTCCGGTTCGGGTCCCGGTTCGGGTCCCGGTTCGGGTTCCGGTTCCGGTTTGGGTTCCCGGTTCCGGTCCCGGTTCCGGTTCCAATCCCGATCCCGGTTCGGGTTCCCTTCCCGGTCCCGGTTCGGGTTCCGGTCCCGGTCCCGGTTCGGGTTCCGGTCCCGGTCCCGGTTCGGGTTCCGGTCCCGGTTCGGATCCCGGTCCCGGTTCCGCTTCCAATTCCGGTCCCGGTTCTAATCCCGGTCCCGGTTCGGGTTCCGGTTCCGGTTCGGGTTCGGGTCCCGGTTCGGGTTCCGGTTCGGGTTCCGGTCCCGGTTCGGGTCCCGGTACCGGTTCCGGTTCGGGTTCCGGTCCCGGTTCGGGTGCCGGTACCGGTTCCGGTTCGGGTTCCGGTCCCGGTTCGGATCCCGGTTCCGGTTCGGGTTCCAGTCCTACTCCCGGTAGAACCAAGACCAACAGAACCGGAACCAGTACCAGAGCCACAGTGGAACCTGGACGACCGGGAGTAGGACCGGAACCCGAACAG
>OMNW01033251.1:0-28699 GCA_900303245.1 Selene dorsalis
TTTCAACCAACTTATTGAACTAATGTTAACCTGAGGCAGAGCCACCTCTATTTCCTAAGGAAGCTCAGATCACCAAACATCTGCAGTAAAATACTGCAGATGTTCTATCAGTCTGTGGTGGCAAGTGTTTTATTTTATGCTGCAGTCTGCTGGGGAGGAAGTTTGGGGAAAAAGCAGGCAATGAGGTTGGATAAACTTGTTAAGAAGGCTGGCTCTGTAATTGGAGTAAAGATGGACTCTCTGGGGGAAGTGGTGGAGAAATACACAATGAGGATGATGGAGGCCATCCTGAACAACACGGATCATCCACTTCATAACCCCTTGATGGATCAAAGAAGCAGCAGTGGTGGACGGCTCCTCTCTCTTCGTAGCAGGACAGAGAGATACAGAAGATCTTTTATACCCACAGCCATCAGACTTTTTGATTCTTCTGCAAATGGTAGATGAGCTGACAGACAAATGAATTTCCATTTAGGATTAATAAAGTAATTCTATCTATCTATCTATCTATCTATCTATCTATCTATCTATCTATCTATCTATCTATCTATCTATCTATCTATCTATCTATCTATCTATCTATCTATCTATCTATCTATGACTGCCTGGATAGAAAACCTTATCACATCAACTCAAGGCTAAAGACCCAACTCACAAACTGAGATTATCTCGAGGCACTTTTCAAGCAGAGCAGATCTAGACCTTCTCTTAATTACAGTATTTACATAGAACCAATGGTTCCCACCAAGAGCAGCACTCAGAAACAGTGACAGGCAAAACTTCTTTTAAGAAGTAAAAACCGGGAATAGAACCACATTCAGAGTGGATGGTCATCTGCCTCTACCAGTTGCTATATTCATTGAGAACTGCTTTTTGAGTAGTCAAGTACCTTTAGAAATGACTAGAACTAACTTTTCTGTCGACCTTTCAGTGTGGCTGTTTGAGAAAACATGTATAAACACTTTTTCAAAAGTGATAGAGTGGGAAAAAAATGATTTCTCTATGTTCAACAGTTTAATGGGATTTGTACTCATCACGGCATGTGTTGTTTTTACAGATTCAATTCATTATTTTATAATTAAAATAATTCAGTACCCATTTCAGGTCTTTAATATTGCTACTTCAAGAATAGTTTTGTCCACGATAATTAGCAGACTTGCAGAGGCACAGCAGCTTTTGCATTGGTGATAAATAATGTTGAGTGGAGAGAACAGACAGCATTAAGCAAAGGATGGAAATGTGTGCTGGGATACAGAGCACTCTAAAGGAACTGTTCACTGTTGCAGAATGTCCTTCTCACCCCAGTGAATCATTGACTTGTGATACAAGGGAGACTAACCCTGCCCTTTCCCCATTCCATCTCCCAACACTAACACGCACCACTGACACATGTCATACCTTGGTCACCTGGGAGGACAGAGGAGAGGAGAACACGGAGAAACATTGTCCGGGTGATAAACTGAAGCTGCTTTACATGGGAATCCTTGCTTTACAGGATGGTCATCACAGACCCAACCCCTAGAGAACCTCAGTGAGAGCATGCTGACAGGCTGCAAAGATATGACAAGCCTATCGCGGGGAACAGACCTCGCAGTAAGGCACCGTATGAAAGGATTTCTCTGTCTAAAATGACGGCGTGACAGTGATTAAAAAATGAAACCCCACCACGAAAGGGTTATCTTTAACAGGTCATCAGCTTTATCCCCTTCTGTTGCTTTAAAAGTTGAGTGCCTTGGTGTGACACACTCAAACACGAGTGCACAAAAACGCAGCTTGAAACTCGTAAGTCCCTCCATCCGGGAGAGTTAACAACAAACACGACTAATGAAGTGATTCAGCAGGACAGAAACTAAAGCCTTTAGCAACTTTCTTTCCATGATATCATCACAAATAAGGGTTAAACACCAGCCAACCAGCAAAATGGATCCAGAAGAGTGCATAGTGTAGGCTGATGATAAAAATTATATAATTTAAGGAGCGAAAGGTTATCTAGCCTAGGAGCTAATAAAAATGTTGAAATAAAGTCAGTGACCTGTTATGAATTGATGGTAATTTAACTGTTCAGAAGCCATTGGGTTGATAATGAATAGAGCTAATTTCAAGTCTACAAATACAAGATAAGATATTTAAATGTAAAGTTACTGACTTTTTTTTAAAAAGTACTGTGGTGCAGCAGAAATGAGCTGTCCTCACCATTTGAGTTCTAATGGGTAATGTTCAGTTGCTTATTCTTGCATCCATTTAAGGAGAAACATTGGCATTTTGTTGTCGCCTTGTGGGCATTTGGCACACAAGTCTATTTACTCCTCTTTTAGCTCTGGTTTTGGTCTCCCGTGTGTCTGCTGAAGGAGATATGTGGCTTTCGAGCTGCTAAATGTTGCACTGTGTTGACCAGCTGGTTGTTACCTGTGGCAGTCAGCTGTTTAATGCTGAACATGTAGCATAGAGTTGGTTGTTTTGATCGTAACAAAGCAGTGAACCAAGGAAGCACATTTATGGACCAGACAGCTAAGCAATGAGCAGAAACTTCCTATAAAGATGAGCAGCGCTGCAAATTCAGGTCACAATTCTATGTGGGTTCATTAGTGTGAGTGTCAGCTTCACTTTGTAACTTACCACCTTGGTATTATCAATATTGGCCGTTATTTATTTTTTTGTTGTTGTTATATGGAAAATATAATTTAATTTTATTGACTGACTATGTAACAAAAACACTGTGATGTGGAAAGTATACAGCACATTCATAAACACTGATATACTTGGCAACAATGCACAGAGTAAATAGTAATTGATCTGTAATCTGAAGGTTCAGATTCAGCATCCATAATCAACAACATCAACAGTTACTGTAGTTTGATCAAGTGATTGAAAATGAATGGTGCTGTATTGATTCTTAAAATCCTGAGATCAATCTTCACACTTGTGCCTTTATATAAACCATGATGACTCATCACAGTCTTGCAAAATTGTGATGTGATAAGCTACAGTCTCTGTTATGCACCATTTTTACTCAGGTCTGTCAGTTGACTGCCTAACTAATTAAGAATCTGTATGATGGTGCTAGGCTCTGTTTGGGTTTCCCGAAGTGATATTTTCTGGACAAGGTGTGAAACCATGGAAGTCAAGTGAGCAGAATGTGGATTCTGCCTTATTTTTTCCTTTTTTAGCTACAGTCTGCAGATACAATGCTGATGTCTTGTCAACACAAACAATGCAGCTGAGTTAGTGAGCAAACTGTGTCTGCCCTGTCTGTGCTCAAAGTGATCATTAAAGAGGATGCCTGTACTTGAAGCATCTACTATTGACAGTTCATGTTTATCTGTATGGGATGTGTTTTATTATTATTATTTATTTTTATTTGTTTTATGTGTCTGTGTGTTCCTTGGTGATTCCTATTGTACTGTACTGTACTGTACTGCAGGAACCACCACAGAGGCAGTTTGGAGCACTTTGGCACTTTTGTACTGTGACAGATTTTTTTTTTATTACTTTCTATTTTTTTGTCTGTGCAATAGTGTCACAGCCATGGTCGAGTTTGAAATAAAGGCAAAGAGAGAGTCAGAGATGAGTCAGAAAGCAAAGATGAGCACTATGGCTGGAGGGATCCCATGGCAAGACATCTTGTTTTTAATCTTTCACAATTGGGCCTAAAAAAGTCCAATGTTTACATGTGTGTGTGTCTGTGTGTATACATGTACACATGTATATGTTTGTGAGGGAGGATCTACTGGCAGGAAGGAATTCTGAAAATCCCTTTTATGTGCAAATTTCCCTCTTAAAGAGAAAAAATCATCTACCGACATGCTAACTGGTTTTCATAGCTCCTCAGACTGCGGCTTGTTGTTGTGTTTCATCTTTAGTGATTTCCTACTACGTCATATCACCATCAACAGATGGTTCATGCAATAACCTGAACAGTATATTTTCAAAGCACCTGCCCTTTTTCCAGTTTCCAACAGAGCTTTCCCAGATGGTTCTGTGTAAAAAACCATCTGGTGCATCAGGTTAACAAATCCTGCAAAATGACTTTTATCAGAATTGGACCCGTTTAGTCCTAAAACATTTGGAAAGTCTAAAAGTCGTATGAATAAGTTATTCCACCCTCTCATGTGTGAAGTTCGGTCAGCAGAAACAGAGGACAAACACGCTCTCAGCCAGCTCAACTGGAGAAAGATTCTAGTGTGTGAGGACGCATTGAGGCCTTTCAGAGAACACATCAAGTGAGTGACTTTCATAGTGTCCTCCTCCAGTGTCCACAACCATGGATGTATCGGTGAGCTGTCACTGATTACATAAGTGTTGATACTATACAAGGAATGTATAAGTGAACAAAGGGGTGCTTTTCACAGATCTGACAAAATGGTGGCTGTTACAATGTCAGTTCAACTGCAGCTGCTATGGAACTGTTGTCCGTTGTGGTTACTATAGAAACAGGATGTTGAGCCGACACCGACTGCAAGTGATAGAACAAAGTGAAACCTGAAAACTTCCAATGTCATCGTTCACAAATTGAAACAATTATGTAGAGTAGGCGGTGGAGGACTTTGATTATACTGGAAGGGGTTAATGATGATGATTCCAGCACCAGTGATGTCCACCCACATGCAGGTGGCATCCTACGGGCACAACAGTGCATCACAATCTCATGCTTGCTCACTTATTTTCTTTGCATTGAAGAGTGTGAAATTAAAAATGGTCACAGGAAACAACATTTAAGAGTGTGCCCTCTTCTTTCATCAGTAGTTCAGGTTATTTGATATGGGACTGTATGATTTATGTACACAGAGACACTCTCAGTTTGGAGAGGCAGCCAGAAAAGTAGCACAGATGTTAGTGATGTAGGTCTGTGAGCAGGACCAGCCACAAAAACATGTTGTAAGGCCAATGCTGATCTAACAATAAGCTATATTTAGAATATTTTCACTGCTTTATCTTGCCATCAATCAACCCTCTCAGATGTGAGGTCTTAGCATCTGCTGATTCAGAAGGATCCTGAGGTCAGGTTGTCAGTCCCACTCACAGCAGCTGTAGCTGTCCAGGTCCATCAGCAGTGGTGTACACATCACACTTCTGCACCGACAGGTTGCCTCGGCTGTTTCTTGGACCCGACCCCCGGCTCCATAGAATGGCAAATACTAGATTATTAGATGATCTATTGAAAGTCATATCTCTGCCTACTACTGGTGCTTTAATTTTTGGTTGACCCATTTCATTGAAGTGTATTTCCACTACAGTGCTACATTTAATTTCAATGCCATACTTAAACACAGCAACATAGCTGTGGCTCCACCAACAGAGCTTTACCTGCAGTTTACAGAAGCCCCCAAAATGTTGTTTTCCTCAACACAGCATAACACCATTGTTAGCTAATGATGCTTTAGGGAAAGCACCCACTTCCCTCCCCTTCTGCCAAGTTTTGTTCCTGTCTGCAGTAAATACCTGCCCATGGCATCTATCAAGGAGATTAATTTAAAATTAATTAGAATTTGCAGAGAATAACTTGGCTGTTTTATCAGTCAGTGCATGTCACATGATTTCACCTGCCCTAACTTCACCTGCTTTATTTGCATTCTAGCCCACACAGCTACCCACTCAGCCACAATGGGTTGTTGAATTTAATTTGTGCCTTAAATCAGTTGCTTCAACTGCTTGTCACGTTATATGTGTAGTGGCCCTATTGCACTTCATCAGGGAAATCCTTAATCTTAAGCAGAGGTGGATCAGTGGCTGCAGTTTTCCTTGTGGGCTGCTGTGTTCATGTGTATTCAGTAGTCTATAACATGTCTTGTTCTTTTGCTGCTCTGTATTTAATGTGTTGTCTCACTTCAAATACTTTATCTGTTAAATTTAAGGTTGGGAATATCAGGATATGCGTGTGTTTGAAAGATTAACAATATAAACAAATTATCAACTATCTAGAATCTACACTGTCAGTATGACACGACATACTATAATATGTTGTCAGATGTAACTGGTTTGGCATATATTTATACACAAAAAGTGCATGGACATATGATTTTGTGATGACCTACTTAGACATTGGTGCCATCAGATATGAAGGAGCTGACCCTGCGCTAAGCCCCAATCGCCTCAGCAACTGTTTCTGCACCTGTTAAGATTTTTAATTTAGCACTTTTTTGCTGTAATTAGCAAGTTAACATTGTTGTCTCCAACTAACTGGTCTGAAAATGAAAATTCTTGCGAAAGGGTCTCAAATGGCTACATACATACATACAAGTACAAATGTAAAGAAGCTAAACCTTTTAAGTTTCAAACAACAAAGTCAGCATTCTCATTAGTTTATCATCCACATAGATGACATTGAAATACAGTGCTGCTCCTACAGGCAATGCTGTAGTTAGCACTATAGTGCAGTAATTTGTAAATAAATAAATAAAAAACCCATAGTCATTTGTAGCACTGTACTATGAAAAGCATTAAGTAACTATCCTAAATCATGTAACGCAATTGTGGGAAGAGGTCAATAACGGTCCTTGTATCCATGTGATTTAGTTAGGGAGAGGGGTTCATTGAAGGGTCAGCTGGAACCAATTAAAATCACACCACAAAAACTAGAAATTATAGTCACTGTCTTCTAAGGGTTTGTAAGGTGCTTTTTCTTTTAGGTGCTTAATATTGTCTTACATTTCACAGTATTGGGCTGAACTTGTTTTATCCCTTATCCTTTATTTATCCACCTTTAATTGTTCATGTTCTCTTATATTTCAAAGTGCAGAACAAATGTCATCATTTAACACAACGTATTGATCTGTGCTGGGAGAGAAAACCGCTTTAGAGTCAGGTGACGTTAAATGTTAAAATTGGATTTCATGCTGGCACAGCATGTAAGGCGTGTCTGCTCACAGCACATCACTTGTGAACCAACACACCCCTTTATGATGGTGGAGTATGATCTAAGATGAATCTACAGAACACAATATGTGAGCATGTAAGTCACAAAGTAGCCAACCATTTGGATAGGTAATGTGTGTATCATAATCCTGACATGTGTTAACGTGCGATTATAGGTGCATGGCATCTGATTCTAAAGGCATGAACATTTTTGCTCATGTGCTGGAACATCAGCAACACTGTATTTACTCCCCTATTCATCTGTCTGGTAGGTGAAAAGCTTTCCCACAGAGAATGAACATGAGATGACAGCCCTATTAAATGACCCCTTTTCCCTGCATGCTTCATGTTCTTCCAAATATGCCTTGACCAAATTCTTTTGTACATGCATGTATAGGACTTTTGCAGTGTGAAGGAGCTGTGAACATGATCTTACTCGTTCTTCCCTCATTGTGAAATGCAGTTATTGATGTGCAATTTAGAGGTCATGGCTTGTTTCAGTTGCTGTTGCATTAGCGCGGTTAAATGTGTGGAACATGGCATCCCATATGTTTGTTGTACAAATGACACATAATTGGGCTGTTGATACATAGAGACAGAAGTTAAAGGGGATAATGATTTGACTGTAATGTGTATGAATTTGGCCCATCTGAGAGGAGGTGGTGAATGAGACCAACTACCACAACTGTAATTAGAGCATGGTGATGGTGGGCAGAACCACGAGTGTGGAATTGTTGCATGAAATGCATGAAATCCATCAGCTGTGTAACCATCTATGTCACTCATGGTAATTTTGTATTATCACTAGCACACCATGGTTATCAAGAGCCACATTCAGGTCATTCAGTCAGCCAGGTGTCTATACCTTTGAGCTATTAGACTTCTTCATGGTTCACTGCCCTGGGGAAAATTTTACCTTTTTCACCCACCAGTGTACATGTAACATGAAACAACAAAGCCACTAGGGTCTACGATTCATTCTAGCTATGAATCAGAGCAATTTGGCTGGGCATTTTTACAAAGGTCCTCCAATCCTTCTAGCAGAGATTGCCTCCTCATTAAGTTCAGGATTAGTTTACAAACAAAAAAAGTTTTGCTGAAAACACATTTGAAACATGCCCTCGAAAACATTAAGCTTAAGCATTAAGCTGGTTGGGTTTTTTCTTCCTTATTGGCAATTCAGAGTGTAAGGTTTTTCATAGTGACTTCTCACAAATTACCTTGAGATCTGCCTGCAGTGTGTGTAGCAACATGTGGTTTCTAAATGTCACATGGATTACACAACCACATTAACATCTAATTAGTAGAATTTGTTACCACATTTGAATGTGCTTTAAATCAAAGCACAAATAATGTATTTTATGTGTTTGGAAGACAGTCGAAAGCTTTCATTTTGAAAAGAAAAACTGTTCCACTTTTGTATCATGTGCTGCAGCTCTTAGATGAAGAGGAAGTCGGTATTGTGCTGCTCTCAGTCTGTGGGCATTGCTACAGCAGAAAACTAGAGAACGTGATTATTTCTTTTAATCACTTTTACAAAATGCCACAGCCAAAGTGCAGCACATAAAGTGACACTAGATATATGAAGACAGTAGTCAAAGTCAAGGAAGAGTAACCATGGTAGGAGTGAATGCTGAGATGGAAATAGGTTGTTGGCCTAATGCATCATTGTTTGTTGCTGTGTCATGACAGCCCATTGTATTTTGCCCCTGAAGTGATACTTAGTGTTATGTGACATGTGGTTGTGTTAGGTATGTATCTGTTATCAGTGTGTCACATGCAGTAAATTCATATCAGCCTGCTCCTAATGTGGGTCACTGTCACAGAATATCAGCAACGTACTGCTGTTGATGGGTCCATCTACAAAAGTATACTGACTATGTTTTTTCTGGCTATATTTCCATACTCTTTTAATTTATGTAAAACATGAAAGTCAACTTGCAAAGACTTCAAAATGTCATCAAAGAATATTATAGTTTTTGTCCTGTTTCAGTCCTGCTTCATCTGCTCATGGTATCATGTTTGAAAATGCAGACTCATCTGACCATGAGTCAGCAATATCAGCAGTGGTTAACTGGCAGGAGGCTGAGCAATTTTGAGCTGAACACCATTAATCTGAGTTAGACTTCTGTGTTTTACTGTACCTCTTAAGTGTATGTGTTGGGGGGATTGTGAGGGCTAACCTCACTAAGAATCTTTCGGCCCAATGACAAACGTACCTCAGAGTCTTTTCAATGGGTGACTGAGCCGGTGATAAAATACATAGACTTGTGCCCCAGAGCCATCGGTGGCAAACTTGATAAATGAACATGTGTGGGATAGAGAGAGAAGAAGTGAAGAGAGAGAAAGAGGGACAGAATTGGCGCCATAGCCCCTCTGGTTTTGGCGCTGGGGTCTACCTCGTGATGCTTAATGACTCGGTGGCGTTGATCTGTGAAGGAAAGAGAAAATGGGCCATTTAGGGAGAGAAACAGTCAACCTGCTATGCCTTGTCCATTGTCTGGGATTTAAGTGAGAAAATCAATTTGTCATGACACTTTGCCAATAAAAGTAATTCCCCCGTTCTCTCTCCCCAGCCCTCATCTGATATGCACACTAGGCTTAGCACCAAGGAAGGGGTTACTGCTGGAATGATCGGTTGCACATTTAGAGACTTGGCAAATACATGCCCTGTGTTTCTATATTTGGACAGACTAATGCACATATTCACAATAACACACACACTCACACTCACAATCCAATTTTTCTTTCACATCCATTCCTGTCTAAACACACACTGCACATAAAAAAATGTGTTGGCTGTTTTAGGGTCAGGGACATGGAATCACGGGAGTAGAAACAGAGTGAGGCTGTATGTATAAGAGAAAGTACGATCTGGCAATGTGGATCAACCATAATAGTTCAGGGCACCATGTGTCATGAAAATGCGCCACATGACACCCACTTCTCCCAACAGTACTCAAGGGAGGAGGGAATTTATTATCAGGCAAGAGATCCAGTCATGATGGCCAGCCTGACAAAGTTTTCCCCAGGTTCAATCAATCACATGTGTCCTCTGTGAGGAGGCACCACCACAAGGGGCCCTCGGAGGCTTTGCCAGCAGATTAGTCACAACCGAGTCTCATTTCTGCAGCTGCACCAGTACAAAGATGGAATGATGAAGTAAGGTGGGAGGAGGGAGTGATAGGTGAGAGGAAAGGAAAAAGTGAATGATTGAAAGGGTTAAGACGAGACAGTGGTAAGGAAAGAGAGGGGAAAAAAGACGGGATGTGTGAGCAGAAAGGAGGGTAGTAATGGAAGGTAGAAAAAAGGGGGAGGAAAGAGGAACAAATCAGTGGCAACAGGAATAATGATGAAATGGTGAAATGAGAAGTGGAAAAACAAACACAACAGAAAAACATATCAAGAAAGCTGTACAGAGGAGGTGAAATGGATAGAGACCTACGACTGTAGTGTTGCATGTTGGTTTTCAGGCATCATTGGCACATATGCGAATGCATTAGTCAGACTATATATTTTCACTGTCCATAGCCCAGTGCACTCTATGTATCGCTATGTAATTCACTGTATTAACATAATCCTCATTTTGTTGAGTTATGGCTTCATTGCTGCAGCAGATCATTCACTAAAGGAGAATTAACATTGTGAAAATGCTCATTCATTCATTTTTCACTGTGCATTGCACAATAACGACTAACTGCATCCAACCACCGACCCTAAGTGCCATTGACTGATGTGCTCGTACGTCCCAGTTTATTTTTGCGTAATTTATATTGTGCCCCATTGAGTATTAATGTGAGATTATAATATCTGCCATCATGACTACATGTCACTTGTTAAGCAGATATAATACCATCATCACCTGGTACTTCTAGCATGTTGGTACTTATACAGTAGTAGTATAAGCAGCATTTGCACACAAACTCTTGAAAGATTAGAAATAAGAAAGAAATTGTTAATGGAAGTAATTGCAGGGTTACCACTCTTTTTTTTTCCTTTTTTCTTTCGCATTGCAAAACAATCTTTTCACAGATTAATATAGTATAAAAGAGATACTTCTAAGTTATGTATTTTTCTGAATAAGTGTGTCTGCAGGTCAGCTACTTTTAGGTAATTGAAAACGTAAGAAGAAAAAGAAAAGCATGCCAGCCTTTTAAATCTAAACAATTTATTGAATAATCATGAAGGTGTAAGACCTGACTTTACAACTGAGGCTTTGGCCTTTCAGCTCTCAGAAATGGTGCATTCTTAATGATGTTCCTGTATTGATGTAGTGGCTCTGTCCTGTCTTTATCGCAGTGATGATAACAGCTCTATCTGTTCATTACCTAAGCCTTAAAGGGGAGATTGCTGACCCAGCCCAAACTGCCACAGGTCCACGCCACAATATCTCATTGTTATCAATCTCTTTACACTCACGCCAAGACTGATAGGCACTTGTTTGCACCAGAGCATATTATAGTAGAAAATGAACAGAGATACACGCAGCTGTAAAAAAGACTCCTTTTCTTCTTAAGATAGTGAGAAACTGGTACCAATCATGTTTTCCACAACTCCAGTTCCCCTATTGTCTATGATAGGCACTGCTGTAAGTCAAGTCCAGACTTGTTTTAAAAAACAGGCAACACACCAGTGTCTCCCAAGAGAGCACTTTGTTAATCCCTATTAACCTCTCCAGTGAGCAGGGCGAGGGTTCACAGTCTTGGCCACTTAAGTTTGAGCATGACCTTACTTTGTGCTTACAACTGTCTAATGTGTCTGCCACGGATTGGCTGCACTCCAGCTTAGGTTTAGTTTTTCTGCTCACCCACTCACCCCTGAACACGCGCAAATAGAGGAGAGAGGGCATGACCAGGTGCTTTAGGAACTTTGGCTACTCCCAGGAGGTGATATATATCAAGAAGATCAGCAATGAGTATGGATCAAAATGTAACCCTTCTAATACTGCTAAATCCATGCTCACTGTCTGGTAATCACTCCAATTCTTAGTTCTTTTAATGGGAAATGTTCAAAATACTCTCAGCCTCTGGAGAATTCGCCTTTATTTAGCTATTTCAGCTTGACAAAGCCAGCCCGCAATTTCAATTTGCTCTTTGTGGTCTGGTAATACCATGGATAAATTCATTGAGGACCGTTGCTTTCTTCAAAGGTGTCTACAGTTTAGGTTTTTCAGGACAATAAGATACACTTTAACTCTATAAAAGAGTTTCTCTCATCAGATTTGCCCGATTCCATTTTCTGGAGCTGTAAGTGTAAATCACATGTTTTGTAACTTCTCTTGAATGGATAGTCCAATTGTATGTGCAAGCTGATACACTGACTCTTAACTATTGAATTACTTGGAAATCTCATTGAGGGTAAACAAAAATTCTGGTTTGCAATTCTTAATTTTCAGACAGCTGATTCATGGTGAATTTTTTATTATTGATTGCCATTATGCAAAGCACAGCAGTAAAGCTAATAGTGAGAGACCAGACCCTTCCAGCTGGTCACCAATTCTTGCCAATAACACTGATCTGCTAATCACTCGTATGACTGCCTTTGCAGTCCTAACATTTAGGCCTTCTGCTATGGCATTAGAAATGGGCTCCCGTTTCTCTTTATCATCTCTGAGGATTGTGTCAAGGCACAGACTGAATACAAAAAAAATCTACTGTTTTAGTAGTTCCCACCAGTGGCCTCCATTATTCCTAAATGAAATTGAAACCACCAGGACTCATTGTAGAATTGGCTGTCCTGCGACACTGTGGAATCGGTGGAGATGGGCCTTGGTAAGGGAGGTGACAGATAAGGTGATGGTCACTCTGGCTAAGCTCCAGAGTTCTTGTGTGAAGATGGGAGAAGTCTAGAGGGACAGCCATCACTGCAGTGCTCCACTAATCTGGACTTTGTCACAGGGTGACCAGACTGTAGCCTCTCCTCCATGAGAATTTGCAAAAAAAACAGACAAAAAAACCAAACAAACACTGAAAGTACTCTCATTCAAATCTGTTAGAAATGAACTGTTTGGTCTCATTTGTAAGCATTATGTCTGTAGGAAGCACAACATCACTCATCACCTGATCCACACCATCCCAGTGGTGAAGCATGGTGGTGACAGCATCACTTTGTAAGTGGTCTCAGTGACAGGGACAAAGTGACTGGTGAAGGTTGAGACTAAGGTGAACAAAGGAAAATACAGAGATGTCCTTAATGAAAACCTGATCCAGAGCCCTCAGGACCTCATACTGAGAAGGTTCATCCCCCAACAGGGCAAAAACGTGAAGCGCACAGCAAAGACAAAATCTCCAATTCAAGGTGTGCAAAGCTGTCACACACTGTTTTCACATTTTCATTACAGGGAATCGAGTCTAGATTTATAAGGAAAAAAGACTTTGCTTACACATGAGGCTGCAACATCACAAAACATAAAAATAATTCATATAAATATGAGTCTGAATACTCATATATTTACAGTGCATTCAGAAAGTGTTACAGTCAACCTTCATTACCTTTTAATGTGAAAAGTCAAAACATTTATCAATCCAAAATGATTTAACACATGACCATAATATCAGTGTGATGTAATATAATGACCCGTTAACACAAAGCACCGGTGGAGGTTTTTACAAACACCAAATGAGTGAGCCATTTGATGTTCAATTTATCCCCAGCTTTTATTTTCTCAGCATTTGCTCCTATATATCATAACTTTTTCATTAGACGTGTTCTATGCTTTCAGCTCAGTTCTCCCCCATTAAATCACTTTCTGTTCTGTTTCAGTGACTAAAAGAAGAATAATGCTGCACTTTACAGCAGACCAACAGTACTCAGCAGGGTCCTGGTATGGAAAAAATGCAGACTCTCTCTCCCTCTTGCTCTTTTTCACTCCCACACAGCACAGGACTACTTTACTCCACTTCCTTCTACTAGTTAAGAAGCTACTGACTTTTAGCTGATGAGACATTCAGCTTAATACAACTGGAAGCTGGTTTAATAGTTCTACAGAATCCTGAGCACCGTCTCACTGCAGCAGTCACACAGTCACTTGTATGACCTTAGTCATATTGTATCTCTGAGTTAGCAGGATAATATCACTGGCCCACAAAGTTCTTCATCACACAGCTTCAACTTTGTCTTGAGCCTTAATCACTTAATTCTCTACAGCCAATCAGCTGCTGTTCTCACAGTTCTTTTAACTAAACACTTTTCATCACATCTGGCACTCAGGAGGGAAGAGAAGGGGAGGGGGGGTTTTGATTGAATTTCCTGCAACTTGGCTAGTTGGCAGAAGGATAAAGTACAACTGTGAGGTGGTAATTTTGGTTTTGTTAGACCCTCATTCTGAAAGCCAAAGATTTCCCATGTACTGTTATTGCCACTCTAACAGAGTAAAACACTGCAAATGCACACAGCTGACATGCTGAGGATAAGTAATATTTGTGCACGCCTGCTTGAGAAATGCCTTCAGTGATTAATATATGATCTGATAAGCACTGATTAATTTTCTGGTAATGAAATGGCCATTTCAGCTTCATCACTGAGAGTAACAAGGGGGCAGAGAAGCACTTTTCTTTTTAGAATTGGTATAAATCAGTTATGCTCAATAATATTTCCATGTATCTACTTATGGTTTTGGGTTACCTAAGTATAATTAAGGTTTATATGATTTATGCAGACTCACAGGGCTTTAGGGGTCATCAGTGTTTCCTCTGAGTAAAGGCAAGCAGTGCATGTTGTGCTTTTTCCAGCATCCTGCAGTTCAGGACTTGCTCTGGTAAATGTGATTTTGTTTGGTCTATGCATAAGTATGCCTCACATTTAAATTCACATTTGATGCAACAGACCCTATTTGTGCCACTCCCAATTCCCAGAAGACTGTGGAAGCGCCCAAGAGAGTCTGGTAAATAGGACTCTAGGAACTGGTGGTGTTCATTTCCCAGGAAATGTTGATGAAAAAGAGCGTGAGTAATGTCCTCAGGGAGACGATGAGGAGATTAGAAGAAAATAAAGTTGCTCTGCTGTTGAGCAGTGACTCGTGGCAAAGTCATACTCTGAAGTCTGAAGTAACAAATCTCAGCGTGTGACATATCGTTTATTGCTAAAAAACACAGCTTAATCAATTATGAAAAGTCATGCTTGGGAAAAGAAATTACCCCACTGTTCCCTTGCTTTTCCTCCATCTAATGCATTCATCCATTGTAGCCAATTATTGTATGTGCTCGGTTATCTTTGCAGCAGATCACACAGAGTAACACAGGTGTCCTGTTCCCCCTCCACATCCTCCTGTGCTGGGACATTCCCTGACTAATTATATAATCCATACAAGCATGTTCTGAGTCTCAGATCAACATGTTTGGTAAACCTCCGCATGGAGATGTCCTGACTTGATGCCTCAAAAACCCTTGACGCAAAGGAGCAGCAATTTCACTGCTTGTTTTTTAAACTAACTAGTAAACTTCATGTGTTGAGAAACAACTGTTGCATTAATGAACTAAAAATAATCATCATAAGCAAAATAAAAACTAAATCACAAGTTGACCAAAAGCAGTCGTCCACACAGGTGATGCAATGCACATCTAAACTAGGAGGACACGCTGCGAGTGCAGAGCTCTGCCAAGGCCACTGACCAACAAAATACACCAGACTTCAGAGAAAATAATTGAAATTCATAGAAAATGGTCTGGATCTGCTCCAAAATTTATTGGGATCCTCCTTGGCCCATGCTACATCCTTCCACCAAGTTTGATACAAATGTGTATTCTTTTTACTTGAACTTGTGCAATCCTGCTGAGAATTTAACAAACACAAGTGAAATCATAACCTCCACCTTGACGGAGTTAATACAGTATTAGGTGAGGGAGACTGACATCTTATTGTTTCAAAACAAAAATGTTTTTTTGTGTCTGAAAATTGCCAGCAAGCAGAAGTATTAGCTATATTATGTGTTGTTAAACAGACAACAAGTCGCCCATCAACCTATAGAATCTATAATGTGCAGTGAACACATCAAACGGTGGGATGTTCCAAATCCAGGTGCATGAAGTGAACAGACCAAGATACAACAGTACAGACACTATAAGGCAGGACAAACATAAAACAATCATGATATTCCTTTCAATCTAATCTGTTTTTTGTTTAGTTTAGTTTTTATCTCATCCAGACTGCACCACTGCAAAATGCAGAGATGTATGAGTTTGGGTGAGGCACTGCAGATTGAACACTTTCCTTTTACAGAGGGCCTGTGGAGGGGTTGCGATGAAACCCTCAAACCACCATGTGTGCACCCTCTGCTGCTCTCAAATATCCTGCAGGTTTATGTGCTAAATCATTTCCATAACGGTATTTTAGAGCCTAAATTAAGTCCATATTTTTTCTCCATAAATCTGTTGATAGTGTAAATGCTTTGTATCAGAAAGGATGAAACAGAAGCATGATGTATAGAAAATAACTAGTTTCTATTTTATAATGCAAGCCAGCACGATGAAAGAGATATATGCTGCATGCTTTAGGATAATCCCAACTGTGCTTCTGCAGGAATAATAAGGTGTAAGAGAAAAAGAAATAACAAAGTCAGACCACAGCATGCCCTCATGTACAGTAGAAAACGGTTTGACTAATGTGTTGACAAGTACCAATTACTAATATGAAATGGATAAAGTTAAAGTTCACACTTGTAGCTGACCCATTGACTTAGACAAAGGCATGTCTTCACATTACCACACAACATGATGTGAGGTTCTAACCACCTTCAGATGAACAAAGATGAAAAAGAATTCATTAATTAGAATGTGCATAAATTGCCAGTCGCTGTATATTAAAATTAATGTATGTTAAAAATGCCATTATTAATTTAAACTGTTCAAATCACTTCTTGATTTGCAGTTATCCTTTAACTCTGTAATGCTCTGTGTTCAACAGGATACTAATAGAATATTGATGACTTTGACCTATTTAAGAGGATGTTAAAACAAATAAAGAGCACTTTTATGTTTGTTCTGCTCCCTTGCTGTGCCAGGGCCCCTGACTGGTAATGTCTCTTTAACATCTTTACAAAACCAGAACTGCCTTTGCTTCCAAGAATAATCAGCAGCCCCACTAGTAAAGAGGTCTTTGTCTTTTAATTTTTCCCCTGTAAATGGCCATTTAGAGAAGCATCGTACCACTTTAATTTTTTCTGATCTGCACCACACAGCAACATGAAAAGGTAATTAAAAAGAAGTGCTGCTGAGGTCATTTGAAGCACAAAGACCACCGTATACAGCAGGGTATTCTGAAGCTATGGATTGATTTTTGCAACATGTTTGATAATTATCATGAAGTCCTCTGAGGGAACATTAACACCAAGGCTGGTACAGTGGTAATACATATTTCACTTCTCAGACGGCCTTACCCTTACTTAATGAATGTGAGTGAGTATAAAAATTGTGTTGATGCTGTATAAAAAACTTGTTGTTTTTTTTTTTGCCAAGAAATATCCCTTGAGGAGAGAGGCATTTAATAAATATTGTTACTATAAAACAGCACTGTTGGGGTTAGGAGTGTATATTGAAAGAGCAGTGAAACATGACTGTTCCTGTATTACCCTTGCCTGTTTTCCTATGTTTGCCCCATTTTTCAATCCATTATTTGATTTCTCTGGTTGCTTTTAGTAAGGATTTAAATTAATGTCTTTGCAGTGTAGCCCTTATGGATGTGTTATGCTGCCATAAATGTAGAGAAGGAGAGGATATTTACAGCCACAGGGAAAAGTTGTGCAAATTGCAGACAATTCAAAGGGGCAAAACCCATTCATTCCAAAAATGCATTACATCAATAGTAAAATCATGCAGTGTTGGTGCATTTCCATCTTTGTGAGGTCTCCAATGTAGGGTAAATGTGTCCTTTGGCTTAATATGGAACCTCAGTAATACCTATAATGAGCACCATAATACCTCCACCTACAGTATGCCATATTATCTTGGTCCTTGAGAGACCATCCATTCAATGTTTCTTCATGTTATCCACTCTAAGCAAGGCCTGAACAGCAAACTGAATTGTAACAGGTAAAGGAGAGCACTGACAATGCTGAAGTAATCTTTTTTCCAGTTTTTCCCGTACAAGCAATTGTGCCTCAAAGTCTTGACTTTCTCTTTTACATACAAGGCTCTTTTGAAGCCATTAAGGGCTTTATGTGAAGACGATGTTCTGGCCCATTATAATTAACATTTAGAGTAATGTTACATTTTCAGTGAGGCATAATTTGAAAAGTCATGAAAAGGCTTTTTTCTATCTTGAACTTCTTACTTCTGCAATTTGAGGCAGCACCATGTAAAACATCAGAGCTCCACGGGGTCTAAGAGCTCAACACATAATCTCACATCATCTTTAATCAGAGAGATATCAGTTGATGCTTTTTCTGGGTTTAGATTTTTCATACTTCATGAAGGCAAACGTGCACTCTACATACAGCACACTCACTTGAGACTAAGGTCACTTTAAATGCTGGGGTTTAGCAGCTGAATGCACCCATAGTAAGCAGACTGTTAGGTATCACTGGTTTCTATGAGTTGTGACATAGAAGTCCTCACATTTGCACTGTGTTGGAGCAAAAGTTTGCAAGGTGGAGGTTTCAACACTCTTTCAGCTTGTCCATCTGACAGCACCTCTGGCTTCACCACTGTCTGCTTAAATTAAACTATGCAATTGAAAGTTCCTCAGTCACCACTGAGCTCCTGGGCCCCGTCACCTGGAAAGGTATAATTATATTTGGCTATGTCTCTGGAGAAGAAGGGGAGGACAGGCGCTTGGCTCTATTATTTTTAATGAATGGAATGATGCAACTCTTCCCTTACATCAGTGCCTTCTGCACCCAAGACCACTGATCCCTCCAATAATTTCTTTACCTCATCTTTTTGAATATGAATAACGGTATTAATTTTAATAGCGCATACTACCAAATTCTAAATTATATTAACCTTTTCAAAATGACCTCTGAATTTACAATTTGCAAGCCATTTTCTGTTGGTGTCCACAGTGGTTGAATGATCCCTTTCATGGATTCTTTTCTTTAAAACTGCGAAGCGAAATGCAGTCCTCTCTTGAAGGCACCATTTTGCTTAATGCACCATATTGAATGTTGAAAGTGAGACAAAAGTCCCCCGAAGGAAATCATCCTGTCACCCCTGCAACAGTGACACAAAGCAGCAGACATACCATTTTCTCTGCTATAAATGAAAATGTCAACACACAGATGCAGTGGCTGATTTCACTACGACACATAAGTTCTCCTTGAAAGGCAAAGTCCAATCTGCATAATGTATACTGCCTCAATCTGACTGACAGCATTTTACAATAGATAAAGATTCAATTATTAATTAGTTTTCATGTATGCTGCAGCATGTTAATAATGCTAGAGGGGTTAGGTGGTGGGGTCGTTGCTTATTTTTTTCCGCTGTGATGGATCTGACTCAAACTTAGCGTGCCTCAGTTCTGGATCTTGTCAAATTGAAAATGCCTAGCGGGGAGGTCTGTCTGTTACATATAGTAAAGTGACAATGAGAAGCATATTTCTGTTGCTGTTCATGCACACATTTCTTTAACCCAATGTCATGTGTCTTACATAATACAGTCGATTCATATTAATTGATTACTAGACACAAGGTTTGTAAGCCATGTACTGCATGAGATTTATATCCAGAATATTTTGTGTTGAAAGTCAGGGAGGAGAATATTGTGCAGCCACTCATCCTTAGCCTTTCCAAGCCCTCTTGGCTTAAATGAAACCCTGCTTCTCAGACCCTGACCAATGCAAAACATATAGCTGTGTCTAAGCTATTGTTACATAAATGTTGCTTCTTTTATTCATTCAGGAATAACCAACTCAGTGAAAGTTGTCCGTTTCAAGACTTTTATGAATAAATCAAATTCATGTCTTTGCTCAACGGCCTGCTCAGGGTTATGCAATCCCATGCAATATTTTCCTGACAGACAAATCATAGCATGAGGTCTCAGCCACTCTCCTTCAGCCTTTTGTTTCCTAAACCACTGAATCAAATCAGAGCAAATATTTTTTATCTCCCCCTGTAAGTGTAAGCAAACACATTTGTCTTAGTGTCTTGAAAAGATGGATGCATAAATGAGTCTTTTTTATGTTTAACATGTCTTTTCAGCATGCTTTTTACAGCACATCATGCACCATCTGCTGTTAGATAAATGTTGCACATGAAGATATAAGACATAAGAGCAGGATTCACAATGTGTATTAATTATTTTCGGGCAGGCTGAAACGCAAATCTGGTCTGGTTTCCTCCTTCCTTTCCAATTTCGAGGTTACATTTAATGCTGAAATTATTTGTCAACTGGTTGGACAAAAGAAAATGATCTGCCTTAATTATTGTTTCTGTTCATGAATTAAAAAAATGTAATTAAAAACAAAGTTAAACACTTACTACTAATTTTGTTTTTTCTCGTTCTGGTTTTATGACTTTTTATCAAATGAAAGTAATTTGGAGACATTGCTTTGACTCTGAGAAACTGTGATGGTTTTCCACTTTCTCCGGCCATTTATACTCTAAAAAAGTAACTGGTAAGCCATATGGTAAAAATCCATAATAAATAATCAAAAATAACATCAAGGAATCACATTGATAGTTAGTTGTAGCCCTCATGAGCACAGAAATCACATAAACTGCATATCAAAGCAATAACGATCATAAGCCATAGACAATTCATGACTTAAAGTTGTGTCCTTCCAGACCAGAAGACAAACAACATGCACCAGATTTAACCCCTTGACGACAATTGTCGTGGATTTGCCTCAAACCGCTTCCTTTCAGAATCCACTTAATTTAGCATCTCCTTGAAGGTAAGGGCACAAATATTATAGGACATGCACAGATTTTTATTATACATATATATATAATAAAAAATGTAACATCAAATTCAGGAACATCAGATTTTTTTCTCACCTCAAACTTTCTGAAAAAACAAACAAACAAAAAAACAAAGAATAGAATAGGGTACTATCTACCCAGTAAGATATATGGATCTTTTCACAGTGCATTAATTTAATATATAAATTCAAACGTACTGTGAACCTTCCAAATATTCCATCATACTGCTGATATGTAAATCACATGTAATAGGGTCAGAGCCCATAATATCCTTTGTTGTAAAGCTACATGGCAGCTATCAGTCTCCACTTTGGCTGCTGCGCTACCTCACACTTTGGTTGCACTGATTGACAGGAGAAGCTGCTGCTCAGCTCTGAGTGCTCCAGATTCAGGACCATCACCACAGATGAATTTAAAATATCGAGGTGATGCAATAAGCAGGAGTCTTAACAAGTGTCAATAGTTGTATTATAATTGTAGTTTTCTTTTGCCGCCCATTTTGAGTCGCTGCTTTAATTCCAGCTACATAACTATTCACTGTTCTTACTGTTACTGTTACTATAAATCTGCAGGTTAATGGATTCATCTATGGATGATTTTGTGTACAAAATGTCAGAAAATGTGACAAATGTGAGTGTCCTACAGTCAATCAACAGTCCCAAACCTGCAGATGTTTCATTTTATAAATATAGAAAATGAAGAAAACTGGCAAAATATTTATATAAAAAAAACTAAATGAATAAAAATAAAAACTGAAATGAGAATTTCAGCAAAACAAGTAATCAATCTAAGTAATCAAATGAATCAATTATATAATTAGCTACTTGGTACCTAAATGGGAACAGGGTGAATAAATCTGAAAAAAAAAGACTGCTAAACTTTCTGGTCAGGTACAGCCCTCAGAGCAGTTATGATTTCATGATTTAGCTCCAACTTTGCTAACATCTTTCAAAAAAGCCTTCACTTTGCATTTCCTAACTTAAGATGCTTGCTGAGTATAATTCAAGGCCTTTTGTCAAGTTTAGGGCTCAACAAAATGATTGAAACTTGAATTCCGAGTGTACTACTAACGTTGCCTGAATAAATTTGCAAAAAGCAATCCCTGCACGGATCCTCAGATAGACTGCTGAATTGTCTGGAACCAACTTCTATCACACCATATTATCTGAATATAAGGTAGCACTCTCTCCCTCCTATCGTCAGGTTGCAGCACATTCACTAAGCCCACCCCTACCTTCCTTTGACTACCACGGACGAGCCCGTAGTAGTCACATGCATATGCATCTATATTCATGCACACACATCCAATAAACATGCTCACGTACCATGCAGCTTGACATGCTAAATGCTATTAATGTAGTGGAATTGTGATGAAAAGTAGGGCTGCAGATGAAAGCTATAATAACCATAGATGCGTCACTGTACAAAAGACAGACATTTTTATCTCCTGAAGGCACTGAAAATTAAAGTCCTTGGAATGCCTTCACAAAATAGGGAGATATGTTGCCTTGCTACCAACTTATTGGAAAAATGGGCTATTTGTTATTACCAGGGACACTAAGAAAAAATGTGGTTTGATAATGAAATCAGCTCAGCAGCAGCAGAGAAGTTTGGAAAGTGCATACCGTACATGTATGTCTTACTACATGTTATGTGAGAACCTAAAGGGGGGTTATGACTACCAGCAATTCACCTCTCAACAATTTATTTATGATGACATGGAGGAGCTAAGTACCACTGAACTCCGGAGTTAAAATAGCCTGTAAGTACAAGTACCTGCCTCATACACCTGCTTAGTTAGACTAACTTCTGGACATGACTTGAGCTCATATGTAAAATAATACTCGGTGGTCCAGCAGTGCCTTGCGGCCTTCCTTTGTGTCACTTCACTACTATGCAAATGGTATCCATTTTCCCTGTGCCTGCATTTGTCTAAGGAGAGCAGTGTTCCCCTCTCCTCACTGTTTGTGGTTGGGAATTTACATTTTAATGTAACGCTGTGAGGTATATTAACAATTATGCAAATATATAAGAATACCTGATAGGATCTTTCCAGCTGTTTTTGAGTGCAGGGGGTATGAGAAAAAATGTGTTCATAGAATTCCAGCATGTGGGGAACAGAGGGAAATAAAAGCACTTATGGAAATAATATACCCATACTGCAATGGGAATACCGGAAGGATCATTTACAATGGGATCATCTATATAATCTGGGTGTGTTTTCAAGTGGAGTAAGAGTGTAATTTAATGTAAAGAAACCATAACAACAATAAAAAATAAATCAACTCAAAAGGTATGCAAAAAAGGAAGTCATGCTTGCTTTTGCAATTTCCCTAAACAATGTGATGTATTATTAAACAGATATTACAATTAGATTTCTCTCTCTCTCTCTCTCTTTCTCTCTGATTGTTTAGTGTCCATCACAAACTCCCAAAGGCCAATGTGAAATCTTAGAATTTCCAGTTCTGTTCACTCGACAGTCCACACATCATTTATTCACACTGAAATAAAACAAAGCAGCAATCCTCCTGACTGGACCCCGTGTTCCTGTGTAATAACTGACTTTGTTGCCCCTCTCTACAATCAGAAATAAAGCCAGTGTGTTTGTTTAAATGTGTTGTTAATCGCTTTGCATTATTCAAAAGAAGAAAAATATCACAGGGTAGGTATCACAATGGCTCCTTTTCATCTCAGCGGCTAGAGAAGCATGTTGGTGTCTGTTTGATTGACAGCAGCTGGGACGTTGTCATGAGTGTTTCACATAGGGAGCCAGAGACAAAGCAGACACTTGGACTATAACTACACATATGCTGTTTAATGTGCTGCAGCTGAGCAGTTAATGAGTTATCTGGCCCGCAAACTGACATTAGCAGCGCTCTCTTCCCCGGTGAATGTTTTGTTTGGTCGCTGGTTCAATAAGCTACTGTGCTGAACTCGACGTGCGCTCTTGTCTGCAAGCGCGATAAGGAGTCTTTAGCAGGAAAGCTAATGCTGTTGCTGTTTGCTGTTTGTTGCGTCTATGGTTCTTGTGTTGTGCACCAGGCATCTGTTGTCATTGCTTTATACAGGATTTCATTGTCATTTATTGAAAAAGCAACTAATGAATGTAACAAATGAATGTAAACAATGGAGCAGCACCAAAAAAATATAAATGACAGATTTCTCCCTTTTATTTTGCTAAGGTGATATACAAAGTATATTCATATCAATATGAATTTAGATTCATATTGATATTGATATTGTAATTCATATTGATCAGATCGGATCAGATCGATGACTGAGTTATCTCTCTCTCTCTCTCTCTCTCTCCCCACCACGACAGCACATTGTCATGTGTTTACAGGTTTACAGGATATTGTACAGTACACATCTAACTTTAACTTTCAAAATAATGGATGAATGTTTGGGCTTAGATAAATGTATATTCACTTTCAATGCATCAGTAGAAATTAATCTTGTCAAAGGGGAAAATATATCAATTTACTGCTTCACTGAGAAATACATACACGTTCCCCACATTTCACCTTTCATCAGAATTTTTTGGGTTTAATCAAAGTTATGTCTCAGACACTCATACTGGAGTCTCCATGAAGCCACATGAGGATGTGTTGATTCGATGTAGTGTCTCTGATGTCTTGTTCAATCAACTGTTAAGTTGAGAAAACAAGAGAGAGCATTGCTTCAGTGCACTTATGCTGTATTACCCCACCAAGCTTTTCACCATAGTACAGCCATCCCACCTTATCAAGGTAATCAATTTACAGCAGCTTGCTCAGAGAGATCAATAACTGGTTTAGATGCAAAGTGCCACCTCACAGTTATGCTGCCTGTATATTTATTTTGACAGTAAATAAAATTGGCAGCTCAGCCAATTTGAGAAAAAAATATAGTGTGGCTCAACCTGAAGTGACGAAGAATATGCTCTTTCAAGTTCTTACCTTTAGCCGATCTGTTACTTGTTTTTGGAGCTAAACGTATTTTTACACTGTATGTGCAGTTGTGATGGTAAACAATGGAAACATATTTGGGGGCTTGCATACACAGTGATACATTTTTCCTCCTGTTTATTATGTGTGAGTGTCACACAGTTTTAAAGAGTGTTAAAGAAGATTTAATTTATTCATTTCTATGCTCAAGCAATTGTTGTGCATATTACAAGTTTACAACCTATTGTATATTGCAACAGTTTAAAGCAGTAAACAGCCTAACTTATGGTGCACATTTATATGTTTATATTTATCAGCAGACTTGTGATAATTGTCATTGTGTTCTGCCATGCCTATATGCATCCACACCATCACAAAAGAAAGAAAAAAAGAAAGAAAGAAATAAAACTGAATGTGTAAACTGGGCATTTCTTTGAACAGATGGCTTTGGCATGAAAATTGGTTTAACTTTATCTAAAACACTTTGACAGTGCATTTAGAAGATGATAAATGAAGATAGAAAAGAACCATGGCTCTGTGTAACTCATGCGGATTCATGATTTACTAGAAACAGCACAGCACTGGAAAGAAATCAACACTGATTATAACACATCCACAGTGTCTGATGTTTTGAAGCAGGAGATCCAAAAGAAAAAGCCACTGAGCTTCAGAATCTTGCTGCTCATCTAATATCCCATACGAGGGCTGTTGCGCTGTAAGCCCAGGAGAATGCAGGCTGGATGCATTTGTACCAGGAGGAAATGATGTGCTCTTTGCTCTTGCCAGCTTGTCATGAATATCTGAATACTCTTTGAGCCAGCCTCATCACCAAAAAGAACAACTACATACTCCAAGTCAGTGGCATTTTCACTGTCAGTGTGCCTCTTGTTTATCAAGTTATATCCTGTTGTAAGACACATCTAAAAAGAGTAGCAGAAGAAACACTCAGTTCTTTTACTGACTAAACAGAAGTACTGACACAGCAATGTAAAAACTATTCATTATTACAGTATGTATCTTGTATTTAATATCCTCACCCTTATGTAAAAAAAAGAAGAAAAAACACCAATTTGGCCTGTATACTGCACTTAAGGCGTCATTTAAAAACAGGGCACAAATCATAGAAGTCCAAAAACACTTGTTTTTGGAACACTCTTTGACTATGTACTTCATTTTGTAAGCACCATATATTTTTTATTAGTAGAGTGGAGGACATCATTGAAAATTAAGTGCAGTAGTTGAGAAAAATGCACTTTCTTTACAGGTACAGTTTGGAAGATTTTCCTCTATGCTGTATATTCTTCAGCAGAGACAAAGATTGAAGAAAGAGATGAAAGAAAAATGGTCGAAATTTTTGTGACAACCTGTCCATGTGTTCGTGGTCACGCAAAGTAATTCAAAAATCAATGAAACAATAGCCTTTCATCTCATTTCATCACTGAATTGTAACTGCAGTCAAATACATATTTTTATTCATAATAACACTGGTCATTTATTAATAAACAATTAATGAATGATAAATGACCCATTTATCATGACACTAAGTCATGACAGTAGTAACAGGGAAAAACAGGGGCTGTGTTTGCTTATAATAAACTGAGGAGAAAAAATACTTTTCGGGACTTTTGTTCTTTCCTGTCCTTTATTGTGCTATTTCCTGACAAGACTAGGGAAAAGCTTCAAACATTATAAAACCATCACATGTTCTGCTTTGCTCCAAACCCGCCGACTTTCACCAGTGAGTCTAAAATTGGAGCACATTCCTGGCTAACTGCATTCACGTCCTAATCTGAATGGGGCTGGCATATGCAATGGCCCTCAAGGGACTCTCTTTCAGTTTTGGCCATCTCAATAGGAGCAGAACCTGCTTGGCTTTCCAGTGTGTGTACATATACGCACACGTGCGCACACACACACACACAAAGGGTTGTTCACCATTTCTTTAATGAAGTGTTGTGGTAGAGTGCTGTGGCCAGCCTCTAGCACAACAGAAGGAGACAGACAGTTAAAATAGAATGATGGAGGAATAATAGGTCAAAAGGGAGGAGATTAAAAAATGTGGAAAAAGATTCAAGATTCAAATTTTCCTCCTGAATCAAACTAACCTAAATGTGTGAGAGCATACAATCTCTGCAGAAAAGGCTGAATCACCAAGGTAACTGAAGCAACACGAACAAATGTGAGGTGAAACTGAAGATACCTCTTATTAAATACACTGCATTTAAGAACTGTGGCCTCTACAAAGGACAGCACTGCACATGTCCTGTCTTGTCTTAAGCCTTGAGATGATGATTATTTTTAAACCTGTAGACTATATCAGTCACACTTTTCCTTGGGGAGGTTAGTTGAGCTAAGCCCAAGGCGAGCACTGCTTTGGGACTCCCAGTGCCTCCCAGGATTCAACACTAATGTCCCTTGGTGCACCTCTTCCTCATTTATCATACTATCAAGTGACCCATATGAGAGTATATTTGAAAAACAGGATTCTGCAAGAAAACCTCTAGGGGATAGGTGCGAAGGTGTAGAAGCTTTACCTTAATCCAAAAATCAAATGTTTTCACTGATGTTAAAATGGTCGAGTGTGATGTTGTAAAGCATCAGTTTAGTGTAGATAAGAGTTGGATCATTCATTTCTCATCCATGTCTGACATTTCTCAGCTCTTTAAACCCCAAATGACCTTAGTAGAAACTGTAATAACAAAACCTTTAAAGGCTCTATTGATCCAGTCCTTAAATTACAATCTTAATTCTGTTTCTAAGCATATAAATGAAAAGGACATACTGTAAATAAACAAATAAACCTTTAAGCTTGGTGAAATCAATGAACTCTGTCACACTGCTGCAAAGCTTGTAACATATCTGCCCTCTGCAGTAGTGTAAGCTTTACAGCAAAGATGAGGGGAATGGCTGTGAAGCCTGTTGTTTATTTCACTTCAAAACTTGGATAACACCCCAACAAGCAAAGTGTGATAGACACTGCACTGGTCTGTGGTTGATTTTTAAGCATTAAAAATGAGAACAAAGTGTGATGGTGTTGCTATTTTTCACTCAGTTAGGATGGATGCAACCAGAGAGGTAATGACAACCTCATAAGCAGGTTATCTTGTTTTGTTTCCATCATCACTGCTCCATATGGATAGGACCCTGCCGACTGCAGGTCATCAGTCTGCGGTTTCTTAAGAACAACGGCCAGTTGTTTCATATTTTACATGCTCCTGATTTGCATCTTTGTGGCTTAGTTTTATTAAAACCTCGACTCATTTTAATCTTGTCACTCCCAAACTTTTTGATATGATTTCTCAGCTGTCATATGTTTTGATTTTACTTACAAAGCCGCAGCATCTCAGAGGTAGATGGATGAAAATGAGATGTCCTTTGAGAAAGATAAGGGACAGACTCAGGGAGAGGTTTTATGATAATACCTTAAATTTCCTTTTTTTTTTCTCCTCACACAAGCTTTGTTTTAAAATGAGTCTCCTGTCCTTCGCTCATGCTGATCAGTTGAAGGCCTCTGTCTACTGGGGTTGCTCATCGTCTTTGGTGTCTGCTTCCTGTTCCCGAAAAACTGAGGCTAACTCTCTCAAAGGAATAAAGGATAGATGAGGAATAGGGTTTGTGGGGGATTACATGAAGGTCAGTAAGCTGTCGAGCAGGGGGTAATTTAATTATCGTTCAGATTTCCTTGCATGACTTTGAAAGTGTAAACATGTGTTGGTATGCTTATGCTTTGGACTGGCATTTTGAAAGATGAAATATTAATTTCAAACTTCAAAACAGCACTGTCAGTGCCTGAATGGTTCAAATCCCCAGACTGTCTGGGAGGATGTGATGACTAAACCTCCTCCTCCAGAGTGATATACTGAATATCTGCACAACATTTCGATTGAATTGACTTTTTCTGTCAGAGAGCTCCTACTATTGTGTGTTTTTGTATATGTTTGAAGGTAGAATTATATCTTCTGCATCACAGTTAACGGTAGCGTCATCATGAGTACCTCTCGTACCGAAACATACTGTAGTTTAGCTTCAGATTTACAGCTCCGGTGAAGCGTTCTCCCACATTTGGAC
>OMNW01033263.1:0-26451 GCA_900303245.1 Selene dorsalis
CTTAGCCAATAACTTCAACTATCATTGAGTTTGCAAGACAGAGGTTATCAGTGACCTCTGAGCAGGGCCATCAAGTGATAGACAGGATGTCACTGTAACTCTGTAGTGACAAGACTGGCTGACCAGGCTGGGGCTAGCTGGTTAGCATGCTAAATTCTGTTGAAGAAAGAGAGTGATGGAGAAAGTTTGCAAAGCAAGATGATGGCTTGCTAAAACTGGACACAGCTTTTGGTGAGTAAAGAAATAAAGTTTGTGATTAAACTTACAGCACTTCTTTTAGGTTGGAAATGCCAATATAACCAATAACCAAATTTACAAATAGTTATCTTACAAATCTGACTAAGTCAACAAAATGTGAAACAACAGCATTTATAGTTGGGATTAAGTAACGTCCATTAGTGGTTTATTAAGTATGCCCACCACTATTCTTTATACACACTTAAGTTGAAAAGCCTGCAACTTCTATCAAGATTTACAGCTAAATTTGCAGTCAAGTTGATCTGATAATATAAAGAACCTCTTCAAGGCAAGGGAGGTAATAAATTCACAGAATGTTTTACTCATTTTGTCTTAGCTCCCATACCGCTCTTACAGTACAACATAAAACAGTTTCTGTTTCTCCTTAAGCTGTCCAGTTTTTATGGCACAGTTGTGGTCTCAGTCTGGTTCTCTCATGTTCCCTCTCCCTCTTCTGCTTTGGCATTCCTCCCACCTTTGTAACAGTGCATGTGACCTGGTGAGGAGCAAGGGTCATGGGCCAGTGGTGAGGGGGCGTTGGGGTGTTGAAGGGGGTCTCTAAGCCCTTCTTGTTATAAGCAGGGCCCCCCTGTCTGCCGTCTCTTTTAGTGGGGAACTGAAATGAACTCCATGGGAGGGCACGGCGCTCCGTTGCAGGCGTCTGCTTGCACCACCCCACCCCAAAGCTGAGGAGGGCCAGCCATCTGCGCCCTTTGTCTAAGGAGGGGGATAGCCACCCCATTTCTTTTCTACACACCCCTATACACACACACATACACACAACCACAACTAGGGAAGCCTGCAAACGAGGGACAGAATTAAAGATTTTCTTTAAAGTTGAGGAGATCCCATCCCTTTCTGTCTATCTATCTGTTGTCCTCCCTTCCCTCACCATCCTGAGAAAGAAAGAAAGAAAGAAAGAAAGAAAGAAAGAAAGAAAGAAAGAAAGAAAGAAAGAAAGAAAGAAAGAAAGTCATTTTTTCAGTTCTTTCCCTCTGTGGCTGGCTCAATTCAGCTCAGCCCCTCCTCTCACTCACTCAGTATAAAATATCAACTTTTTCCCTCTTCTTTCTTCTCAGTCTCTCCCATCTCACTGGCACACAATGACCAGCTGTGTTTGCCTGGGAGTTGCCGATTGACTCACCGAAATTGTTCACACAGCTCATTGTTTCTGTCCAGACTTTTTGGGGAAAAAAAGACCAGACACCCGCCGAAAAGATAATGTTTGAATTATTCAACAGAGCAATAACTTCTCACCAAAGTCATTTTCACCAAACAGTGGATTAAGATTTGTACATTTGAATATCAAACATGATGCAAAGAGAAAAAAGAGAAAAGTGGTCTCCCTGGTGACAGCCACAGCTTCACTCATAACTCATTTTAATGTCTGATGAGAATACAAATGCATGAAAGAGTGAAAGAAGGTGACATCTGACATGTAATCAACCATGGAAATGCAATACTAAAGGCCCATTCCACTTAAAAAAAAAAAAAACTCCCTGGGAGTAAAATATCACATAGCAGGGTTCATGACCAGACGGCTGAACAATAGAAATCAAATCACCATTCACAAGCTATAAGAGTGCAAGCTCCCATTGCATTTGATAAAGCACAGATGTTCAATAGGCAGACATACTTAAACTGCAGAGAATCCATAACTTGTTGGTGCAACAGGGGCTCTTTCAGTCTGTGTTTGTTGGCATGAATGTGTACTTATGTGTATAGCTCATGTAGATCAGTTCCTCTCAAAAAACAAAACAAGAAACCAACCACTCATGTGAATACATCTCAAGAACCTATGTATGTGCTTGCCTGGTACCAGCAATCTCAACATGCCTGTTAAGTCCTGGCTAACTCACTCGCTCATTCACTGGCTCACCCCCATCCAGCCCCATTGTCTGTGGAGAACAGCTCAGTGAATGGAAGACCTACTTTTGGCTGTGGAGGTTGGAGGACCCTCTCCACCACTCTTTCTCTATGGATTCCATTGTTTGTTTGGGCCTCCACCTCACTGGAGACCCAGATAAAGTAACTTAGCCATAAAGTACATTTCATATAACTTCAGCTGAGTTGAGTAAGGATAACTTTATTGTTATTACACCAAATACAAAGAGCCTGTCTTGATGGGCTCAATGCAGTGACCTTGAAGCCGTTAAAGCCAATGGACATCTCAAAGTAAACAGAGCCTACAGTGTTTAAAAGTCTCTGTTTTCAGTGTCCAAAAACACTGAAGTAGTGGGGACGGGAGGAAAGAAAACAGTGGAGGAAGCAGACTACTCTGCAGTAGACAGTCTGCTTCCTGTTTACACTGGCTTGTGCATGCCAATTGTACACGACTGCTCAGGTGTATCTGTGTTTTCAGGTGTGATTGCTCTTCTCACTGATAAAACAACTGAACAGTCTCATCTTGTTGATGGCGACCAGACATCCCTGTTTCTCCATGATTGTCCCGGTTTCAGTGGATGTCTTGACAAATATATGTTGTGGTCAGTAACAGACAAGCTGCATTAGCTATGGTGCTGGTAGTTCTGTCTGATAGAACCTGTCTGCGTCCTCACAGTGAGCAATCATACTTAAGATACAGTGTTTCCACTGTAGACTCCAGAAGGCTTACTTGTTCTAACGATAATGTTTAAAGGTACACTTGGTGTGTGTGTGCTACAGACAAGCAGTAAACACATATATGACCTAATAATGCTGTTCTAATGACTGGCATTTTAATCCTACAAGACCTGTTTGATTGTTAATGATGATGATTGTTTATCCAGTATTCGCTCTTTTTTAGTTCTGTTTTGGTCTCCACCAACTTCAGAGAGAAAAATGTATCTCTGAAACTGTTAAGCGTTCACCAGCTAATTGTGTATGGAAGCCATTTGATGTTCATTGGGTTGCATACAGTGTGTTTATCAGAGCTGAAAACAGCCATGACCAAAACAATAAGCAAAAAACCTCCACAGAGCTGGGGGGAACTGCTGAGTTGAGTCAATCTGTGGGGTCATTACTTGGAGCGACTCTCTGACATCACAGGGGTTTTTTTATGTTGTTTACATGCTGGACTGATTGGTGTAGCTATGTGAAACCAAATCCCAAGAGTGTTTTAGAAACCTCAGACAGACTGCGTTTTTCATGAGTCACATCCAGCCACTGCAAGCCGAAACTGCACTCAAGACTTTGAATTGTTCATTTTGAAAAAGAGGGTGAGTCACCCAGTAATCAGCAGCATTTGTTTCTTAATGTTCCAGTCCTTCTGTTTTTCTGAGGATCTGATGGAAATTTAAATCTTTACATTCATTTAAATGTGAGGACTAATTTCTGTGGCTCACTTCTTCACTATAACTGGACCTTGGGGCTTTGATCAAGATTGAAGTTAAGATTAAGCTGGGATTTGAATAAGGATTCACATTTCACATGCAGCCTTCTTGGTTGAGGTTTAGGGAATGTAGGGAATTGCTGGGGAAGATCCTCAAGAGGATCGTTCAAGGAAGTCTGTGTGTGTGTGTGTGTGTGTGTGTGTAGTGATGACACTTGATCTTAATCTCCATGGTTACCAAGAGGATAACAAACAGCATGTTGCAGTCTCATCCCTAATTTCATTATTGAGCTTTTATCTGCGTGCAGTCCCTCCAGTCTTTTCTTTCCTGTTCTTATGTTTAGTGAGACTTTGCCAGATATCAGATTGGAGATTAGGCACCACAGTGCACACTGTACATACATTTCCTCTGATCATCACTTGCGTGACCAACGCATCCTGTAATACCAAATTTGTGGCATGACAGTCATTTATTTTGCTGATAGCAACATCGAAGTATTAGAGTCATAAGGATTTAACAGCTGTAGGAATGTATTTGGGGGCAGGGGTGTGTTTGAGTCAAAGGCCATTATGGGGCCAGGTGGCTACATGTGAATGTGTATATAATTATGTATCAGCAGTGGTGCCATTTAGTGAGTGAATGTGCCTGGCATGAATGCACATATATATGGTACAGTACATATGTGGTTTCATTCCCTTATGTTTAAATGAAGCCCCTCAATCCTTCATCCACCCCTGCTCCCTTCGCACACTCACACACTCACAGACACACATGCATAGACATCCCACGGAAAGGGCACTAAATGGGGCATTTAAGCTGTCAGGGTGATGAGTGCAAGGCGGGAGTATGGCTCCAGATGATGATGTTGTAAGGAGGCCACTGAGGTTCACACCCCCTCACTTTCATGATGATTTATTGGCTATTACACTCCTCTGCTGCCTCTGAGCCTCATCAGAGACGCAAGTAAGGAAAGGGATGTGGCTCTAAATGATAGCTAAGTGAGAAATTAGTTTTGTTTTCCTGAAAACAATAATAAACATTGCTTATAGATTAATTTAGGGGACTACGGATATTCTTTAAAACACAGCACATAAGAAATATGGGTCAACATGAGATCATCATGAGATGAGAGAAAATAAATCACAAAGGCTGTGTTTCAGTTCATATGGTTCCATACTTACACTTGCTGCTCTGAGTGAATAAGTGTGTTCACACTGACAAGTGTGGCAGCATGCAATGAGTTGAGTGTGAATCACTGGACACTTCTCACCCTCAACAGTAGCCATCTTGGCTACATAGCTGAAGTGGAGGGGCCACCAGTGCATTTTCAGCCTACTGAGGAAGGAGGTCAGTGAATGCCAATAGCCTTATATCCATGATACATGTAACAGCGGGTACACACAGGAAGGTGAAATGTTTATTTTTACGTATGCAAAGAGGCCAACATAAGGGGTGCTGTCTGATTCTCACAGTGGAATGTTGCAATCGTAATTCCCAGTAAGTGCACAACACAACGTACTATATACCACCAAGTGTGTGACGTGACACACAGCAAAATACATTATTGTGTCTCCAGGTGAAAGTTCATTTAAGTTAATTAGATTAGACTGACGCTCGGTCACATAAACCATGTGCTATCCACTTAACCCAAAGGCCTTTCACCTGATCATCCTGCTGTCTCTGGTGTTGGCCTCCCTCTCTGCCCCTTTTTTGTGTAACCCAACGAGCCATTGGCAGAGATCAGCATTTTTGCCTCTGTTTGCAGTAATCACAGTATAAACATCAGTTCCACTGAAGCCACCGAATCAGCGAGCAGTGATTCACAGACAGTCACTAAATGAAAACATACCTGGTCCACACTGGCTCTTAACTGGCTTCTTAAGAAGAGAGTTGGCAGGGGGTACTTGCTTGCTGTTGCAGTATTTCCCTTAAAGGTCCCACCCAACCATACAAATGTTTTCAATTACTCCGACTGTTTGAAGTTAGCACTTTATATTACACATGCAAATCATGGAATACATGGGAATTCAAAACTTAACATTTTTCTTGTTATCCTGCAGCAGGATTTAAAGGTATTTGTGTGATTTCACTGATTTCACTTTTTTCTCATACAGTAGCGGTTACAGTTTTGCTCATGTAAAAACTAGATTTTAAATCCAGTACTTCCACAATTAGTTGAAACTATAAACATATGAAACTAGCAGTGGTTTCATTTTTAATGCTTGTGTTTAATATCAATTTCTTTTTCTTTTTTTAAAAGTATTATTGCATGTGTAGGATTGATAAGATCATAGCAATATTCAATGAATGCAAAATTAATTACCTGTCACCTTTGTAGTGGCTTCCAACCCTATGATCTGATCAGTCTGGCATCCCCGGCAACATCCCAAAGCAACAATAAACATTGTTGTGATGTTGACTTTTTGTTCATGGAAAAATCATGTGAATTGTCAGTAAACTGTATCTGTGGAGCCTGATTGAATTGTAAAGTCTGTCTAAGTTATGGCATATTGAGGTTCATCTTTTTGATGAATAATATAAACAGCTATTAAAGTTGAACAGGCAAATACCACAACTGAGACATTTATAATTTAGATGCCGTCTCTCAATCTGGGTGAACGCATGCTTATAAGTTTAGTCTCTTATCCTGCAGGGCACCCACACCATAAACTCACATACACACATACACACATACACCCGATACCCTAGGCAGCACGCCCTCTCCTACTGGGCCCCGTCTTATCCTAATGGGATTGCCATGGTGGAAGTCACCCAATAATGAAAATAATGAAATCAGCGAGGACCTAAAGAAAGGTTACTGCTCCTCCAGCAGGCAGCATCCCCAGCCAGACTGCACCCCACCCCACTGCCTCCCCATGCCTCTCAGAAAAGAGACAGGCAGACAGAAAACCACAGAGGGGAGAAGGAGGGGAAGGATAGGGGAAGATTTGCAGACAGAGCCCGGGGGAGGGGAGGGGGGTGAAATAAGAAGAAGTAACTGGGAAACTAAAAAAAACACACAAAAAACAAAAACAGAGGCAGACAGAGAAAGAACAGAGAGGGGAACAGAGGTAGGCAGGTGAAGGGAAGATATGATAGAGGGGGGATTTACATCTTTCAGTGTGTTGATCAGTCATCTGCATAGGAAGCTCTTTGATTGCTAAACATGACAGGGAATTTTACCAAAGGGAGATCAAACTTAACACATGTGCCTCCTCAAAACACAGTTTCCTCACAAAGAAACTAAGAATTGTCTGTTTGTTACGCCTGAATTCAGACAGAAATACCGCAGACCACCCAAAATAAAAATGTGTTTAGAGGACCAGGCATGGGAGATAAACACAAACAAAGAGGAGAATTATGGGATGTGCGTGCTGAAGAATAGAGGAGTTCCTCCGGGACAGGAAATGGGAGCAGTGACAACAGGAAGCCGGTGTGAAAAAACAACAGGGGGAGGATTCCCACATCATCTCTTCTCCTTGTTGCTTTCTTCCTCCCCTCCAGCTACTCTTCACACCTTCCCAATAGCTTCTCTGAGACACACAGTCATCTCACCGTTGTGTCTCCTGGGGCTAAAGCTACTTGTCTACAGCTACATGAAAGATGAGCAGGTGTGTGTGTGTAATTGTGCCTGCTTTTGTGGGTGTATGTATGTGCTAAAGACCAAAGTCATGTGTGTGGTTTTGTCTGTCAGGAATTGATGTTTTTCAAGGGTCATCTAATGATTGCTACTTTTATCTGTAAATGGAAAACAATGAAATGCACTTTCTGATATTTTAATATACAAATGTAATAACCCTGTCGGTTACACATGGGGTAACATCTGAGCTTCCTTGTTGACAGCCACAGATTACAAAAAATTTGCATCTGAACAAAGAAATATCTATTTGTCCTGCAGGTCAGGCCAAGCCTGCATGGTTATTTACTGCCCAAATGTAGCTCCGGTGATATTTGTGGTGTCATGTCTTCATCGATAAAAGAGGAATCTGTTTCAACACTTCTAGTGATAGTCTTTACTCTCTACAGACCCTGTATGAATTGATCCTGTCCCACATACACGGTCCATTGATATAAACACAACTTAAGTTCACATTTGTGACCTGGTCAGAGTGCACAGGGTAGGGAAGCCTGGATGAGGTACGATATGCTGTTGGATTTTGTCCTGTTGACATTTTATTACTTGATACATCATAAAATGAATTGGCTTTAGGGCCCAATAAGAGCAGCATTTATAGCAGCACAGATCTCTTTTCATTTTAATTGCTGTTGCCTGCTGAAGTGAATTCAATACACAGAGTAAAGTTGAACTTTGGTAAAGTTTTACACTCAAAAGCCAATGACCAAATGTTCAAGTTATCTTGTGACCTTTGGGTGAAGAGATAAATCAGAGTGTCCAAAATGGAGAATGGCATGATATATGACACATCATCCAATTTCATATACCTTTGCTCTGCTTAACTATGAACGGCTCTACAAAAGAGACGCAGCATGGTTTGGAGTCAGCTGTGAGACAGGAGTGGACGATGCAAATGCATTTCCTTAAAAAGACTATGTTAACACAGTATCTATTGAGTGGGGGCTTCTTATCACCACATTTACAAGTTTCTATTGCCACCTATTCTGTGAGAACGTGCATCTGAATGTCGTTGTGCCACTTTCTGGTCTGATCAGGCTAAACAAGCAGGAGGGATGAGGTCATGTCTCTTTCTTGTCCTAATTCTCCACCAACTCCCCCCTACATTACTCCCAGTACTGTGCCCCTCCTATGCAGGTCATTAGTTCTTTGAACGTACAATCCTTTCTGTCTCCCTCTCTTTCACACACACGCACCTCTCTCTCTCTCTGCCCCATACCCTCTCTCTGGTCTGTCTCTGCTCTCCTCTCTAATTTTCAGAGGAGACACACCGCCCTAAGGCCCCCTTTGCTAATTTGGCAGCATCCCACATCAGAGACATGGGGTAGAAGTGGCTGGCTGCACGGAGGGGGGGTTGTGCTAATGTTTTAGGGGAGTGTGGTGCCACACCTCCGGGGGAGCAGCAGAGACACAGAGACAGCAGTCTGAGGCCCCCATGGATAAATGACAGGTTAGCACGACACCTGAAGCAAACAATATTGTGACTGGTGGGTTGCTGCTGGTGCCAGTGACAGCAGGGAAAAGACAAAAAGGGCGAGATGTGGGTTTCCCCCATTCTGTCCAGCTGTCTAACTTTCCCCTTCAACTGGGACCAAAGGTGCATGACTGTGTATTTGTGTGTACTGAATTTGTGTTATCCCTTAAACTCTTAATAAGCATTTACTCATCTGACTTGTGTATACATTATTTTGTATTGCTCTGCAAGTGCCCCTTGGTTTGTGTGTGTGTGTGTAGGTGTGTGTCACTTTCAGTCACTCTGTACCTCGCCCCTCCCATGCCTCGGGGAGTGTATCTGTAATTGCCTGCAAATGTGATTGTGTTTATGTGTGAGCATTCTTTTTTGCCTGTTCCAGTGTGGTATGCACCCTTGTTTGTTTGTTTATCTAATGTCTGTAAGTGTGTGTATGTGTGTTTGTATGTATGGATTTGTGCATGTGTGCACTTGCTCGCCTCTTTCCCGCCATGGCCATTGTCACCAGATGTCAGTGCCTGGGAACAGAGGCAAACAATGGTCACCAAGAGCCAAAGGGCAATCGCCTGGGGAGGGGTGACATCAGTCTGTCATCTAACAGGTTTATGTTTCACCCACCCTGTCATTTCATCAGCATGTTTGTGACCATGTGAGTGCTGTGTTTCAGATATCTTCTCTCACCCGAGTACAATGAAATGACTGATGAAAAAATGGTGAAATATGCACCAAGGAGAGTGATGAGATAGGACCTGAGAATTGAGATCGAGATGTGCAGTAGTAGTGGCATCAGCAGCACAGATTTGAGGAAGAGGGCGCGGTGCAGCTGTATAATGTGTTGTTTTGATACTGTATCTCAAGGAAAGGCTGAGAATATCCTGGAATGGAGATAATACCCAGGAAGCCTTTCCCCAGTGGCCACATGGTTCAAGCCAAACAAAAGAAAAGCCTGACTGCAATCTTGATGGAAGACAGATTAGTATCTTGGCTAGAAAGCCCTGACAAAGCAGAGAGCCACACAGCGCGGGACCCTTGAGAAAATAAGCACACTGACAGTAGTGCAGCCTGTGGTGTCAACATGAGGTCAGTTGAAGAGGCTCCCACGAAAAAAAAGCTTTGTCACCACCCCCCTCCTACACACAAACACCCATACACACCCAGTCATTTTGCTTGAATACGTGTTTCCTCTATTTGATGGATGATGTTTTGAGCAGACAGCAGTTACGCACAGACACCTGTGCTAGCTCGCTGTCAGTTTGCATAGTGAATTTTGTAAATAAGGTGCAACTGAAACACAGTTAAACCTATTTGTTGTGCAGTGGGTCAGTTCAACCTGGGATTTGCAGATTTGCATGTGTGTGTCTGTTGTGTGTGTAAATGTAAAAAGTCACCAGAGCTGGTTCACATGTAAGCCAACAGTTACAGTAATTGATCTGGGGGGGGGCAGCAGGCGGGACATGTATTCAGTGTTTGTGTGATCAGGCTTGACCTCCCATGGAGAACAAATACCTATTGTGCCTGATGAGGAGAGGACATAAAGGTTAAGGATGAGGGTCTGATTCAGAGGCCTAGTTAACCACCAGTCGACAGAGGCCAAAACAAAAGGGAAAGGTTGATTTAGGAGGGGTGCTATCCTGCAACTGACACCCACATTCTCTATCTTCACATTTGGGACAAATGTTTTTAATGTTCCTTAATACACATCATTTAGTTTGACATGTGTGCAGTGCTTAGCAATTTAGGTATGCTGCTGTTCTTGTATTTTGACTCAAATTCCCTTAATAAATAGTATAAAGTCAATACTTTTACTCATTCACCTTGTGGAAAAAGTGTAGGCTGAGGTCAAAAGGGCAACTGGGTGAATAGGAAGCAGAAGGGTGCTTCTGGTGTTTTGGAAACCTAAACAGACAGGAATACAAGGCTGTAAAAAGGTCAGCAGTATGAATGGCAACTCTTTAAATCCCTACAACCCACTGCCAGGACAAAGGTTTCACTCCGGAGGGCCGTGTGTATTGATAATGTGTGTTTATTGTATCGATATTCAATGATATTCTGTACACTATCACCCCATTTCTTTAAACCCCTTTTCTTCCTCTTTATATCACTCAGTTCCATGTTGTTTCTGTCCTCTTCGCCCGCTCTTCTTCCCTGAGTGCTGAGGTGCACATGGTGGATGTTGCCTAATTACCCATGAACACCACCAGCTGAAGTGGTCCTCAGAGAGTGATGTAAATCGGTGACATTTACGAAAATGTCAGTGAGTTTTCAGAGGAAGCAATAACGGACAAGAGAGACCCATTATAGCACAGCATTTTTATTGTGTCTATGTTTCTCCCATCCCTACTTACCACCTTCAGAAGACTTGAATTTTATTGCACTGGGGTACTTAAATATGGCCTCAATCCACAGAGGCTAAAGTAAATGATGTTGACTCAGGAATGATGTGAAACAGCTACTGTAAAACAAACTGCAGTTTCGCAGGCAAAATGCAATCAGAGAGTTCAGTATGTATTTTACATCTGTTGATTTTGGGAAAATCAACGTCATCATCATCATCATCATCATCATCATCGTTGTCAAGATCAGCTTTACCATCCAGGTCATTTCACAACTTTTGCAAGCACTGAAATGTTCACCTCATTAACAAAAGTCATTCATTTGAATGCACTTCTTGACAAGTAATTGTAAGCATTGTCGACAAACTGACAGTTCGATCCATACAGCCATACCACTACCAAAGCTAAAAGTCCCAACATATCCTTGTCAGAGTTGCTCCAATGTGAAAATTCACAGATTTTCTCTACTTTCCACCAGATTAAATTGAATCCTTTTGGGTTTTAGACAACTGGTTGGAGAGACAAGCAATTTGAAGATGCCACCTTTACAGAATTAATTATTCAAGTTTCATAGACTAAATCATAAATCTGAAAAGAAAAATATCAACAATATGCAGGCCAAATTTTTTTACTTTTGTAAATGGACAAACCTTGTTGCACTACCACGTCATTCCCATTTAGACGGTATTAGCATTCCTTTTGCAGTTTAGCTGGTTCCCCCCTTTAACTCTGATGAGCTGGTAGCTGTTGTGGTTTGCCCCCTAGGCCTGGAAAAATGAGCTTGTCTTATTGAAAATGTTTGACCTCTGTCTCTATCTCTCCTCTAGACGTCTCGGCCATTTTGTCTGTGGCTTTATGACTAAGCTCGACTCCTTGTTTTGACATGGGTGTTGCCTTTTAATTAAAAGAGCATGGGGCTGCCTTTAATTGAAATGATAGCGTGAAGAGGAGTGATTTGACTTGTGTAGGAGTGGGCTACACACAATGTGTCTGCAGGACATCCATACCTCTGAGCTATTGTCTCTCTCAAATCTTTACCTTCACACTATGACCACAGTTGCCTACTGGGACACATGAGGGGGACACTCCCTCCTGCTTTGCAACATTCCTCTATTCTCCCACTCTGCAGCATGTGACCTGACCAGTCCGATTGTAGACTGTGACCTGTTGGACTTGTGACCTCCAGTTAAGAATCAGGAAGAAGTGCTGATCAGGCCTTGACAGCTTCTAGTGGTATACTGTTGGTACATAAAATGTGTGTCTATTGGGGAAAGTTGTCCAATGCAGGAAGAGGATATAACCTAAAAAGCACAGTCCAATAAACAGCACCCAATATCCAAATGTGTGGTGGCTGTCCTAAGATCATACAGAGGATGTGGCTGAGTGCGTTTCAAAACCCACTTGTTTTGTCAATGCGCTAGCAGTGGCACCTTTCAAATTCCAAACAGGGACGCTCTTAAATGGGTTTCCTTCCTCCACAGCTATCCCTGACTGAGGGTGGGAGTTGGAACAGGGGCGGAGGGGACCTTCAGAGATACCCCTGTGTGTTGGACTTGAAAGTTTCTGTCTCTGTGAACTTTACATCAAACGGTCATGGGCTGCTGTTGGCTCTTTGAAGTGGAGGGTGGGGGGTAGGGGCTCTGCCTCTACATGTTCTGCCTCAACATGTTCTGATTCCAAACGGACCCTGTCGCAGTGTAAAAACAGCTCAGCTAAAGGTCTGCTAAGAGTGGCACAAGATCAAGGCTGTGGACTTATCTCTCAGTTATCATTCCTGTCACATAGAAGGATCTATAGACACACTTTAGTGTTACACTACAAAGTTACTCAGTTCCCTCTCTCTCAGATTAGTGTTTTTATTGGCCAAAAATGTACTGCCTCTTCTGTTGCTACCACTGCTCTACTACTATCTTTAGTAGTATTACTAACGCACTATTTGGGTACTATGAGTAAAAAATGTGAGTGTGGTTTCCTCGGAGTAAAGTAACATGATTCACAAACACTGCAAACAGGAAGTGTGTGGAGCTATTTGCAGTAAATCCTCAGCATTGTGATTTCACAACTAAATGTGATTTGTGTTTTTTCCCACAAATCTAATTTAAATTTTGTCCACTCATCCTTCTGCAGTTACAGACATTGCACTATTTATTGCTATTTCGTTTCATTTTACTGCCATTTTTTCTGTGTCACAAATATTAACATACGATGATGCATCTAGGTCTTTTTAAATGGCACGGTTGCATGTACCCATTGTCACATTTTACATTTCAATACAACAATATGACTTTTCTTTATATTGCATAGTAACTTTTCAGCCCATTAAAGAATGATTCGCGTGAACTTTTATAGCAGTTGGTTACTTTATGTAACGTATCAGTACAATAATAGTGCCAATGTTTCTACCATAATGCTGGTCAAACTGCTGCCATCTTGATTACTGCAAGTGCAACTTTTAGTATATTACTGTTTTCACTAATCTTATACATTGCATTTACTAGTAAAGAGACAGAAATCTACATTATGTAAAAATAAGCAATGAAAATATTAATTACAGTGTAATATTTACATATAAAAGTGGATTTTGCTTTATTGTATATAAAAACACCAGGTGCGGTAGGGCACTGGGACCATGGGGACGCCTCAGACAGAGGGGGCCGGGCTCTCGTTTTCCCATGCACCACCATCTACTGACATTGGCCACCGCTCCACATTAACACCCCGCATTCATAAAACAGAAAAAAAGAAAAGAGGGACCATCTGACAAGAGCAGTGTCCACTGGTATAGCTGCCTCACTGTTTATTGCGCTCAGCACGTCGCCAGGACAGAAGCCACACAAACTGAGAGGAAAAATGGCCAAAAGTGAGACGCAAAGAAGAAGTTTGAAGAGTGAGGAGTTCTTTTTTGACTCCGAGGCATCTCTCTTGGATCAGCAAGATTTCGAGATGTCTAGTTGCCCTTTCAATGACGTCTTCAACTCCAAAGACTCCCACATGGAGCAGATCAACACTTTTCTGAAAAATGTACAAGTTTTGCTGGAGGCTGCTAGGTTTCTTGAGAGCGCCGAGAGGAAGGACGGAAGTGAGTTTATTTGTGCTGCGTTTGATCCTTTTCATTTGCCTCTAAATATTAGGAAAACAAGACTTCATTGTCAACAGACTCAGACAACAAAGGGCTGAGTTGATTCAACTAAGCACCCTGCTATAACCACATCCTATGCCTGGACACCAGACTAATATCAGTAATGTACTCTTTGCAATTACAGCAGAGTGTAATCGTAGACGCTTTCATTATTTTCCGGACTATTTTTATCTGCATTGTCTGCATGACGGGCACTGTGCATCGCTTTGCGTCTGCACAACTCTCAACCCAGCAATCTGTAATTTTCCCCCGCAGCATTGATAAAGCAATATGACATAATGACGAGGTGTGTGGGTGTGTATGTTGGCTACCACTCCGATGTGATAAATCTGACCACATTGCAGCGCCCTCCAACTCAGTTTAGGATGATGTCATTGTGTCCCTGCAGACTCGATCGAAAAAACAGAAAACTTTATAGATAAAACGCTCAGAAACACAATTGAAAGGTGAATCGGACGTTTATTAAAACAATATCGGTTCTCTTGAAGTTGCTTGTTTCTCATATTAAGCCTATGAGGAATTAAGCAACTCGATTGGAAAGAGGCATGATCTCTCCATTGCAAGTAGTCCCTGGCCCACATATAATTAAATGGCCGATCTTTTTGTTTGTTAGACAGAAAAGCACTGTTGTAAAACGAATTTAAAATTAGCTAATTAATAACAAAGTCCCCGTTTCTCGTTTAAGTCATGCTTTACAGACACATAGCCTAAAAATAGACTGTTTTTACATCACTTCCGAATTTGTCTGTCCATTCAGGGTTCTTTTCGTGCAAAGAGACAGGAATAAGAGCTAATGCGTGCTGCAAAAGTATGATTAACATCATATAATAAGATATAATGGGGGAGTTTAGCAGCAGCAGCAGACTGGTGCGCCTACACAGCTCTCCTCCTCTCGATTGTTTGCTTCCTGCTCTATGTGGGCGTGTCGCGCTGGGTTCCACATGGCGCAAAGCTCCTCTGTGGTTGGTCAGATACGAGCTCAACCCTCGACGCCTGTCAAAGCCACCCGCCAATTAGAAGCCCGCTCGATTACTACGTCACGTGTTGCTGGGCCTGGCTTAGGCCGGCCAGCACAGCCCCACGGTCCCGATGAATCACGGGATTTGTAGGGTGGCAAGGAAATAGTGGCGTGATTACTGATGAGAGGGAAGAGAAGACACACAACGGATATTTGTGTTTAGTCTGTAACTTATCACCATCAGCCTCATTTTATCATGAATGATCAATGGTCCATGTAACGTAAGATTGGCTTTTTCAGGAATTGCAAAACAAAGTAACAAAACACAAAACAGTTGTTGTTTATTTGTCTATTATTAGTCTGACACCTGTTGAATATTTCAGAATTTACATTCATTTAAATATTTTTCGTAGAAGCAATACTGTTAATTGTAACTGTCCTTAGAAATGACCCAATTATTGGATTTGCCCTGTCCCTTGAAATTATCAAAGTGAACTGCTGTGATGACTAAATTACTACGAACTCGTGGGCGATGTTTCAGTTGGTAGGTGGCAGGAAGGCCAGCTAGATCATGACACGAACGAATGTTGTGGATGTTTGACAGTAGGTTACTAATGCACCGAAAGACTCCCTTTCCCAGAATCCATTGCAGTTAGACCAGCCTCTGCTCCGCTGGGTCCCCGCCTCTCAGCTGTGCAGCTAGGTAAACAAACAGGAGAGGAGAGGAAACGAGCAGCGGCAGGCACTTTGCTGGCTCTGGGTTCCCCCGGGGAAGTTTTATATTCTTTATATCCATTTTTGTAAACAAAAAATTTAGTACCGTGTTTCCTAGAAACTTTTAATACTTTGATACACTGGTTTTGACATTTTCTAACAACGAAACCTGGCAAGAATTGGCTGTAGCTTGCTAGCTTGGAAACACTGGATTTTTTCCCCCCATTGCTTTCGACAAAGGCTGTTAATGAGCCAGCGAAGATACCGAACAAGACAACAAAACGGCGTTTTTAAAGCACCAGTCGGTGTTGTAAATTACTGATGCACTGTCTTCCCTGTAGTTAAAAGCGACCGGTAGTTACTGCTGTTTGCGAGGCGAACGTTAAGCGCTGAAGGGAACATAGCTAACGTCAACGGCAGTCAGCGTCAGGAGAGAATGACGGCTGTTCAACTGATAAATATCCAACGGTTACTGGAAGCTGCGGAATATCTAGAGAGGAGAGAAAGAGGTAAATATGTCCACAGATGTGTGTGGAAAGAAAGTCATAGTAAACAGCGGCACTGACATCCTGCATGCTGTGTCGGCTGCTTGAAAAGGGTAACGCTGTTGCTGTTTTACATCAAGTGTTCACGTAAGCCGAAGGGATCGCAGCATACGGTTGAGTAAAAAAGTGTCTAAACTCACCCAAGGCTGACTGTCAACCACTTTTCTTCCAGAGTGTGAACACGGATATGCTTCGACATTTCCCTCAAATCAGAACACAAACTACCAGAGGCAAAGAAAATTCCGAAATAAGAAGTTCAGCAGTAACCACAATAGGTAAGAAACCGCTCCTCTTCACGGTGTCATCCCTGGAAAATTGTGGGTTGTTTTTTTAAATAAGTGCTGTATATAAATGTTACTATTGACAGATGCCACTTAGTCAAACTGTCTTTTGACATGATGTGATGAGATGATATGCGTTTTGCCTTAGTGTGCAGTGTTAAGTTAAAAAAAAAAAAGGCAGGCTGTCAGTATTTGCATGATCCAAACATACTTTCAATGTAAAGAGAAAGTTGGCAAATGTAAAGAAAGGTTTGTCTCAAACCTGTAGGGGCGTGTTTAATTCTTAGGTGCACGTAGGATTGTCCACACCGCCGTGTTGCTGGTCGGTCTGGGGGGGAGGGGGCAGCAGTAACGGCTCTGCTAGCTTTTCATCAGCTGATTGTCAAACGGACTGCAGTGGCTGAGGTTAGGGATCGTGGTGAAACTGACGGCTTCAAAACGAAAAAAGTCTGTTCCAGCGTTGTGTAGTTCACCGTCCCTGACAAAACAAACCCACAGTATATTGCTTTATTTATAAGTGAGTCTAATTTTTTTAGGATTTGGTTGTACTCGTGTGTTTTTTTCGTATGCCACGTGTATTTTTCACTGTGGGAGAGAGGGTTAGTTTTGTCTTTCCCCCTGAAGGGGAAAGGCTGCTATTTATGGCCGGTGTTGTTTGCAGACATCGAAAGGTGAATACGTGGAGCCTTTTTTAAAGACTAATGATGTTTAGTGTTATCAGTCATTTTCAGTTGAAGCTCTATTATAGCAATGCTGAAGAAACAGGAGGAGGATACTCTTCATATGCATTAATTGAAAGCTGTCAATGTGTTAATGTTGTAGAACATAAATTTAACAATCTACTCAGTGCAACTCTTTGAGTAACACTGTCTGATAATCACGTCATTAGCTGCCACAACGATTAGGGCCCATGTTGAACATAGTGCTTTCACTGATGACAGAAACTTGCATTTAGTAGTCAGAGAAGCAGCCGAGAATCTCTCAAGTTAAGAGCCGGTGGCATTGTGTTTTCTCATGGTGCTAGGCTGCTTACATTAATCTGTCCATTGACAGTCATACATCAAACGCAAGCCCCACTCTCTCACTGTGTCTTTCTGAGCCTTTTAATATTAATGCAGGAGCAGGCCACAAACAGGAACTGCGTATTACTCACCACAAGCGCATAATGCTGCCTAGTTCTGCATAGCAACAGTCATGATCAGATATAGGTCTGAGGCCAAATTAAAACGCTTCTGTAGGTTTCGTCCTACTGGTGAAACCCCACATGAAAGCATTCATCAATTGTGCTTCAGAAGGATTTAATAAATGAAATCATAGCAGTAAGATGTCAGTACAACAGTTTCCGTGGTAAGAAACTTTTAAAGTAGAGAGGAGGACTCTTGAGCGATTTTCATATGGCTGGAACAAGCACAGACTGTGCAGTAATGATTGAGGTTTGTTGTTGGTCATGCTCTCCATGGAGACATTTTCACAGCTCACTTTGTGAGTTTACTCCATTGTAATGCAGTTTATGTCATACCCACTGGAGGTGCACACTCTGTAACCCAATAAAACACCATTATTCGTACATACTCCTGGTGCTGTCAGGTTCACCAGTGGGACATACGTGTCGCAGTGGTCTACTTTGATTCCACCGTCCTATTCGTGGGTTTCCAGCATGGGTGAGAAATCTTGCAAATTAGTCCGAGTTGTTAGCCATTTTCACCCCCTCACAATGTCAGATTACACTATCCACAGAAATAAATGCATCTCTAACCAGCTGGAGGTCTAAAGAAAACATCTACGTCTGTTGACTTCAGTGTGTGTTCATAAAGACAAAATCAGAAGAGGGTTTCATTAATGGCAAATACTGGTGCCAAATAAGAGCATCCTATTGTGACTATATGTCTCTTATTCATTTCTCACTTTCACTTGCTCCCCAGTTAATGTCATTCGGAGCTTTTAGAGATTATGAAAATGCATTTATTATAATAATTACATTAACTTGACATTCTGATTAAACACAGCTTGCTTTTTGCCATTAGCTTGCTCCAGCTTTAGCTTCGTTCTCAGTGGTGTGTTGAGGCTTAAAGTGATGAGCTTATCTGACTCTGTCCTCTCTTGCCTACCGTTTATAGCAGGGTTGCTTTATCTCATTGACCCACTCCGTATGCGCGTATACATGCACATAAACACACACTATATTCAAGCATGCCTACATAAGGAAAACATGCTCCAGTTGTGTGTGACCTGGAGCCAGTTTATAATCTGTATTGCATTGTTACTGAGGTCCAGACATGCAGATATATGATTCAGAAAGCAGGGAGAGGGGTTTGTAGTGATACAAGCCTTTGGGGAAGCAAACTGACTTAGATTGATCTCAATAAATAAGATGCAGTGTTTTCAAACTTGTACATTTCTACCTGCCATTATTTCCATCCCTGATGACACACTGTTCTTTAATTTCCTGCCATTGTTAAGACATAGCAGTCATTTTGCAACATATGTACTTGATGCACTGCTTGACATTGCCACAGTCCCAATAGTTAATCATTCTTAAAAACTGACAGTCAGCCAGAACACATTAGCATTAACATTATCTTTGAATCATATTGTGGCAAAAATGTTCAGAGTTTGGAAAAGATAACGAATTGAGATGTAGGTTACCAAGCAACACAAACTGCATGCACATTGACAGCTGATGATGCAAATTATGCACTCCACAGTACTCACCTTCTGTTAGCAATACTGTTTCTCTGAGTCACAGCCAGTTACAGAAAACAGTGGCTCCACTGCCATTAGAGAGAATACTGTTTAATCTATATGAAAGACTGTGACTACACTAAAGGAGTCATTTTGGAGCTCATCTATGCATTTTAAAATGAAGTTTTTGAGGACAGTAGCTGAACAGAAAAGCGCAAACTGGTCTAAATGTATCAGTTGTGTGATTGTCTTTCGATGTACATGGATAGTGTGGTGCACAGACATGCATGACTACTTAAGGGATGTGGAATATGTAAGTTGAAACCTGTCAAGAGCATGTGTGCGAAGCACTTAGGCTCTCGCAGGTTTTCAGGAAATGGCCCATGTAACCCCCGTGTTTTGCTGTGATAGAAGCCACTCATCATGGCCGTAGACTATGTCATGTTAAATCAAATGCCACATTTGACTTAACATGCGCTCTTGCATATACAATTACAGGGACAGTAATGTATTCTAATGGCGCCACATGGTGTTTTCATCGGTGTTAATAATTAAACTTGAAAAAATAATTTAATCTCAGGCAGGGTCCATTTTTACAGACTGAACTATCGCCTTGGGCAGTCTGTTATTCCTCGTATTCCTCCTTCCTATCCCATTCTTATCTCCTGTTTTCAACATATTTCCTGCTTCCATATGAACAAGATGGCAACTGAGCTCAATGTATTGCAGTATTGATATTGCACAGTATATATGTGTATGACTCAGGAGAGACTCAAAAACACCCCCAAAAACTTGTGCTTCTTTAGGCAAAGTGGGTTGCAGTTTGTGTAGATAGGAACCCGGTTATTAAAGTATCTGGAGGGGATTTGTCTCCCTTTAGTATGTTGCTACACAAAGACACTCTCAGGGACCAGCTGATTCAGTTTACATTATTAACACAGCACTAAACCCTGGTTGCTGCATGTGGGGGAAATGTGTGTGTGTGTGTGTGTGTGTGTGCATATGTGGGTATGTGAATTTTTGTTAATGTGAGTGGTGGCTGCAGTGCCCCCCCACCACCACCACCACACACACATACACCCTCCTAGGGTTGTGCTGTACATTATTGAGGAAGAAGCTGTATAGTGCCTGGCTGTCACGTTTTAGTGTGAAGGCTCCAGTGCACTGGGTCGAGAGTGGGTCTCATTTGGGATTACTCAATAAATTCATAAATCAAATTGGACAAGCTAATTCTCTGATTCTCTCAGTCCCCGTTTGTCTTTCTCATACAGTCATTATCATAATATTAAACCTCATTTCTCCAGAGTACAGACACTGTATGTCTGCACTTTGCTTGTAAGTCATGTTTGTTTCATACCGTTTGCTTTCTGTCTTTGCAGGTCCACACATAATGAGCTGGAGAAGAACAGGTGAGTTGGCATTAAAATTTCAAAACACTTTAAATCAGAGAACACAGCCTCCACACACATGCATGCCTTACCCTGACATGAATAAGTTCATCATGTCCTAGTTTCATTTTGCTCCACAACACATTTGCCCTTCTTCAAGTAAGTACTTTCTCTTTAACAGGTCCTTTAAAACAAAAGTAAGAGGTCACCCAGTTGTGCCCAGTTAAGGACATACCCTCTTCTCTTTTCACCTTGTTTCCCCCTCCCATGCACACTGGTTTTGCAACAGTTTGGCTGCTCAGGGCTCCGAGTCATATGGGCAGGTGAGGGTGCATGTAGTCAGAACTGAAGCAGCAGGAAAAAGTCCAAGTCCAATGCTTGTTCTAATACAAAGATGGTTTTAGGTCTGCCTGTGCAGAGGCAAAGTCGGCTCTATGTTAGACAAAGTGTCCCTTCAGTGGTATTCATGCCTGAGCATAGTTCTATACTGAGTTATATCTCTCCATTCAAGATAGTATCTACAGTGGAAGAAATGTGGGGTATTCAGGAACACTTTGGCTTGTGGTGGTTTTCCATATCTTATTCTGAAGAGATTCAACACTGGTTTCTAAGAAGCCATTATCAGATCGAGCCTGCCACCCACATAGGTGGTGCGTTCATGTCCTGTGACTTTGCAGGCTTCAAGAGTCAAGCTGTAAAGGGTTTCGCTTCAGCACCATAAATAAGTGTGACTAGACTTGCAGGATTTATGGTAAATAGAAAAAAAAGCTTGCCTTCCATTTCATTATCTCTGAGGGTGTGGGTACAATGAAAGGGTGTGGGAGGCTGGATCCATTCAGTGTAATTACATATCACCTCGGCCTGTTTTTCTCGCCATTTTCCCTGGCAGCCTCTCCCAAAAGGATGGGAACATTGGAAGGAGAGGCGTCCAGTGAGTTAAATATAGACAAGAGTTGATGTGTCATCTTGGTGCTCATATGCGAAGCCACGCGAGGCCAGCCGGTCGGCTGACTGGCCCCGGCAGCTTGCGGCACCCATGCAGGGTTGCTTTTTTTTTTTTTTTTTTTTTCCAATGTTCCACCCACGCAAATACATTTCAAAAAAGGTGCCGGAGCTGTTGTTTTGTTCCTACTACACAGTGTGGAGGCTTTTTTCATCACTAGTTCCACATCCTTGCAGCCAGTCATTGTAGTATGGCCTTTTCTATGGCCATTTATGGCCTTTAATCGTCTCTGCCAATCAGAGCAGCCTGGTGAAATACCTGTAGGTGGCAGCACAGAAGGAATGTGCTGTGTTGTAAATGGTGGCATAGCACTGAAGACTGTCGCAGAGTTACGAACCATCAGGGAGATTGTTACTTAAGTAGCGGAATGAAACCATACATAATAAAACTGATGTAGCCAAATGTACAGAGACTACCATACTTGTGTGTATTTAACTGCAGTTCAGTTCCATCATGCAACATCCTTTGATACGTGCATCCTGTCCTTCCTCCTTTTCCTGGCTCCACTTTGCTGGCCCATGCAGCCGTGCAGACTCCAGAGAGAGCTGCAGCAGAATAGAGTGGGCTGGGAACAGGCCGTCCTGTACCACACTGTACCTCATCCAGATACTGACACCCGCCACCCCACCCCAACACACACACACACAAACACACCACTCTTGTTTTTGTTTTCAGTTCAACACAGCGAACATGGTGTTGTTGCGTAGAAGTTGAACAGGACAAAAGTTATTTGATTTTCCATTAGCAAAGAAAGAGGGTAGAAATTGTAATCCATCTTTTTAGAAGCACACTTAAAGTCTGAATCGTTTATAATCCTCCCTTTTTGCCAACACTTAATCCAATTCCCTTTAAGCACATGCCCCACTGTAAGCTATATGTATCAGGCATAGTTGTTCACCCAAGTGTGTCAGGCTTATACTATGACTCTACAACAGCAGTGGCAGCTTTCGTTCCATCTCAGCAGACTTCCAAGTCTTGTAAATTGGAGGCAGCTCCTTTATGGCCCAGTCTGACTGAGGCCCTTTTTTTAAGACTTATCAACCTTGTATATCTGCTGCTGGCATGATGCTTTGCCTTGCATGGCTGCCGCAGGTCTTGATAACCTCTGTGACGAGCAGACTCATTGTGACAGTGGAGACCGCAGGATGCAGATAAAAGGCACCAAAAGACGGGGAGGAAAAAACACATTCCAGATGCTCATAGTCTGTGGTGGGACCAGATAACGTGGTGGCTCTCCTGCTTTGATCATGTACCTCCTAACAGCCTCATTTCACTTCCACATGTCACTACTAAATTACACTGCCCTAGTAGGGCTTAACAGTAAAAAGCTCATATGCCTGTATGTTGCCCTTCCACAGATAATGGAGTACCCCCCATTAGTCCTTTTTTCTTTGAATAAACATGTTAACAACCTCCCCTGTTAAGGTTAGTTGTTGGTTGATCCTTGTTTGTTATATTAGGGGTGTGTTACAGTAGATGAGTAGGTATTCCACGGCACAGAGTGGAATATCTCTGTTTTTTTTCTATTTTGAGTGATGACTCTGTTTATAATCTTTATAATCAATACAACAAGCTTTTAGTTGCCACAATAAATCCTCAGGAACGGTCACTTATCATTTACCCACCTCCTCCTCCAGTGTAGCCTATTCATATCAGTACTGTTTATCGAGACCAAGCTTATAATACACACAGCAAATCATTTCTACCCCTAGTGTGTGTGTGTGTGTGTGCGTGCGTGAGCGCGTGTGTGTAATATTAAAAAGGCTTACTGTTACCCATCAGACTCAAGGGCCTGATGTCCTTGGGTGTCAAGGAACATCCATGATGTTCGCTTTCTCTGGATTTTTTTTTTTAGCTGTGTTGTTTGTGAAATGGTAAATGAAGGTAGTCATGCCTCATTTGGACCAAACCTTGAGTTGATGTGGGTGTTCATGTTGGATGTCATTTTTGATATTTGTACAGGTGTGTTCCTCTTGCTGCAGAGTGTGGCTTTATCAGTTTACTGTATGGTCAGGTTTTAAATCTTACTACTTTAACGTCACTTAATCGGGACAGTTTGTTATGCACATACACTCCAGGCAAGATAGCGAAACTCACCACTGAATATCACTATAATAGGTGTCACATTTTCCAAATGGTACATACCTCTGTTGGCATTGAAGGCCTTTATGCTTTTCTAGTCTTTCCAACCAGAGGGATATAAACTCACTACTGTTGTTCCAGCCTTGGGCTTGAATGAGCAGTCAAACATGAATAAGCCTGAGCTACATTTTCTCTGGCTGTGCTGATGCTCCTTGAAGAAAGCCAAACTGCTTCACCGGTCTTTCTGTTGTCTGCCCAGTGAGTGCAGCCTATTCTCAGGCTCTGCTGCAGGGCCTAAAAGTGGGACCATTTGTTCTGACCAACGTGACGACTTGTAAGCTTTTTTTGGCTCAGAAAAGCAGCTTAGGGGACTTGATCTTTGGTCTGGTGAGCCCAGCTAGAGCACGCACACGTGCTGGGGCATGCACCTCGCCCCGGCCACCCGGTGCTAGTCCTTAACAGCCTAGTTTGGCTTTGGCTTAGCTAACGACAGAGTCAGAGGACAAGGAAGTAATTGACAGGCTGAGGGGATGAGCAGAGGGTTAGGTCAAACACACCTGACTAAGGGATGCCTTGAGCAGCACGCAAGCCTGATCTATACTCACACTGTGTCAGTGTGTGCACAGTGAGCATTTCCGCCCTGTAATTAACGCAGTGAGGCATGAGCCCGTATCGGGGTGGGTATGTTCGCACCAGCCACCACAAACAATCAGGTGGTGACAAACTGTGGCTGTGGATTAAAGTCTGCCACCTCTACCAACCAGTGAGACAGGTGTCCTGCTGTAATGAGAAACACATGTTTTTTCCAAAATGTAGTTGACTCATCATAAAGTGAAAGTCCTGTGTTTAAGCCGTGCAGGCTACTGGCACCAAGTAAATGCTGGTGCGAAACACGGGTGCACATATCAAACTCAGCCAAGACAGCTACTACCACACATAAGACAGGATGTTTGGGTTTTCTCTTGTGCCATGTGACTGTGTAACTCTGAGTTGTTGTAGAGGAGTGAATTACCCTTCATTGATTTATCCCATAATTGCACCTGCTGACTGGGCTGCCAGGTTTCTGACAGTTACAAAGTTTATCGCAGGTTGGCATTCGCAGCATGCCAGTCACATACCTTTCGAAGAGAGTCACTCACTCTTCACGTCATGAAAATGTAAAATCCAGTGGCCTAAACAGAGCCGCGTGGATCAGATAAACAAGGTTTCTTAATTAGCCATGAGTAAAAAAAAACAGCAGCAATATGAAAGAAGATGGACAGAGCATATGAAAAGAACGCAAGAATTAGCAAAGTTAGCATCATGCTCTTTCAGACCAACCTGTCCTGTAGCAACTTGTTGCAGTAAAATCCTCTGAGCTTTACACGTGGCAGTTTTCTTTATCAATGGGCATGTTACACAGAGAAGCATCATTTATCAACCACAAACAGCAATTTACTGTAGTTTCTATGTCTGATGTTCTGATGCAGACTTGTACAGGTCTGTGAACACATCCTGGCATTACCACTGGCTCGCTGTCACATGGTTGAAGACAATCCTAGGTAAAATCAGAGGTCACTGTTGTTTTGCCTCATTTACCTCAGAATCCATTCCCACACAGATGTTCACATTGCATACAGATGTAGACAAGTGTAGAGAAGGCCCCACCCAGGGGATGTGATGTTGACACTCGAAGGCCTGCCCATCACTCACATGTAGTGTCACTCCTCTGACCCTTGACTCATCTTATCTCGGCGCCTTCCTGTTGTGCCCTCATCCTGCAAAAGTGCATCAGTACGGCATTCTCTGGAAGGACAGTGTAACCAAACGGAATAAGGCCAGACTGGCATGCGGGCTTAGTCAGCAGATTTAAACCTGGACAGTCTGACTCAGGCTCTTGTTTTAATTCTTGCCTACTGAAATAAGAATATTTCAGTCTGATCAATTTATTTGTAGGTATTCAAATGATTAGGCTTTAAAGAGGGACTAATATGTTCAGGCTGTGCAACAATATTCTGCAAAGCTGTCAGTCCCTCCTACATAGTGAGTGAATCTGTGCCATTAACAACGTCATGTTGGGCTTGTTGATAAACTCACATTGGGGCTTTGGGACAAATGGAAGCTGCTGCAGTTACACGCTGTTCCAGGAAGAAAAGCCCCTGTTTTCCTTCCTCTTTCCTCCTTCCTGGAGCAGCCTGTCACGTTAGCAGCTGAGTTAACTTAATCTGTACCTTAAGGAGAGAGGGAGAGAGAGAGAGATGAAGATGGAAATGGGGGAAAATCTGATGCTTGTTGAAGACACAAGACAGACTCAATTAGGCTAAATCTGACTGTGGCTTCTATTTTTAGCCATACAGCTGGGGAAAAAGGGGGAAACACCACTGCCTTCTGACCAATCATAGAGGTTAGCTTTTCACCAATGACAGTGCAGAGATGAAGAAGCAGCAGCAGGAGTCCCCACCCCTCACTCCCACGGCAGCTACCTCACATTCTTATTCATCACCAAAGCACAGGCTGCACAGAATGTCATTGTTTGCAATTTCCGTGTTAAGAAGTGAACTAACCCCAGCAGAGCCACCTGTGTGCCAACTGGGCTAAGTGACTTAACAAGATATGTGACATTCAACCTCTGTGAGTGAGAAAGTGAGTGTGCGCATCTGTGTTTTTCAACACATGAATGTGTATCTGTGAAGT
>OMNW01033270.1:0-10577 GCA_900303245.1 Selene dorsalis
TGTCACAAGAGGCTTCGGGGGACCGACGGACATCGGGGCGCCGGCAGGGGGACCCGGCGGTCGGGCGGCGAGGCTTGTTGATGCGGCACTGTACATGAGATGCTGCTGCTGCTGCTGCTGCTCCTGCTGCTGCTGCTGCTGCTGGTGGTTACAGCCCGAGCAGCGGGGTTACAGTCCGTCATGCCTGTCGACTCGACGGGAGGGAAACCCAGTGAAATAAACAAAACCTGCGAGTCCGGGCATCTGTGATGGTGAAGGCAGCTTCCTCTTGAAGAGTAGACGGTCCGGCGGGTCCTCCGCGATGGAAAGGGTAAAGGAAGGAGCCAGTATGCTGTAGATTCACCGACTGTCAACACCTGGCACAGACCGATGAAACAGTGGTAGCCTATTACGGCTAAAAAAGGAAAATTAATCAGATAAACAACCTCATAGTAACCGTGCAGGCCATGGCGCGCCGTGCGGCATCCTCATTTGATGGGAGCTGCACGGCAGAGTGTCGCTGTTCAGTCTGCGTGGTGCTGAAGATGCTGAATGGACCAATGAGCGGCAGGGGGAGACTCAAGGCGTAGGAGTGCCCGCGTCTGCACAGTAGTAGCTTTGCGACCTCGTTTCCTCCATATTGGAATAATGCTTTTCCAATCCCGCGAACACAAAGCGATAGACCTGATGGACAGGGTGTATGGGTCAACAGGTAGGCTAGTCATTGTCACATCTCACATCTCACAGAGGATTTCTGAGCAGGCCACATGCTGTGCTCATAAAATAAACACCACTTCATGGTCTGTCAGTGTTATCTGTTAATAATACTCCATATGTAATTTAATGTAAAAGCTTAAGTGGCTGTAATTGTATAGGAGAGTAGGCTTTTTGATTGGTTAGTAGCAGTCAGCTGCCACAAGTATGTCATTTTTTCAAAATAAAAGTAGCACAAACTTATGAAAGAAGATAAGACAGACAGACAGACAGACAGACAGATAGAAGACAGATAGACAGATAGATAGATAGATAGATAGATAGATAGATAGATAGATAGGTAGATAGGTAGATAGATAGATAGATAGATAGATAGATAGATAGATAGATAGCCTAGATCAGGGGTTTTCAAAGTGTGAGAGAGTGAGCCCCCCCTTTAAAGAACAAAAAAACAGCTCCCCCCCCAAAAAAAAATAAAATAAAATAAATGAATAAAAATAAATAAAATAAAATTGGTCTTTCCTGTAGGCCTATGATTTATAAGATTTACAAGCTTGTTTCTCAGCATATATTAATTATCATGACAACATTACAAAGCACTGACAAATCAGCCTGATGTAAACATAGAACTCTGTAACACACTCATCACACAGTCCAGCTGCATGTTCTCCCTGCATGATGGCCTGGGTAGTAGACAGTCTGAGGACAGGGAGCTTTGAGGCTCAAGTTTATAATAATAAAATGCACCCATGAGACTGTGACAGGCCTCTGTACGTCTTGACCACATGTCAGCTGTTCAGCTGTAGTAAAGGAGCAGCACGCCTGACGCTGTGCACTACACCTGACACTCAGCACGCCTGATGCACAGCAGCAGGAAGATTTGAAGTTTCAGCATCACCACACAGGAGGAAATGTAATGGAAAATCTAGCAGCAAAACCTTAAGCTTAGATACAGACTGCATTTAAATCATAAACTGCACTAGTCCCAGTCTTATTTATTTATTTTTTACAAATGGGAATTATTTTGAAATCCTGGCGCCTGTGTTCTTGCGTCATTTCCGGGTGGGCGGACTGCTGATTCACAGACAGCAGGGCAACGCTTCGCACATGAAAAACATAAACATGTCACTGTGATAGACTCTTTAAACCCCACCACAGTATTTTCCGACTGTTTATCATGGTAAGTGTTTGACTTTTTTAATGAATTAGATAACTTAAAGTCCCAGAGGCTGAGACATGACTCTTAACCAGCGCTAAACTGAACTCAAAGCTAAACTAAGCTAAGCTAGGCTAAGCTCGTGGTAGTTTGGTTGCTGTTGATGTGAAGGATAACTGTCTGTTTCTTCTACTCTGCCTCTGACTTTAACGTAATTTTCCAACATTAAGAAACATGTTAAACCACAAACTCCCAGGTTATTTTCATTTCCATCAAAACCAGTATTATTTCATATATAGTGGCATCAGTCTAAAAGTATCAGTCATCTGTAGATCTTTGTTTGCCACATGTCATAGATATTGAGAGGTCAAAGAGATATTGCACTAATTGCCTAGACTGGCTTACTGAAATTACTAGGTAGGATAGGCTTTAATAAACAGTAATGTTTTTATCTTTCTACCTGTCGGGGGTTGGATGGCTTAGTACCTGTTCCTCTCTATTTAAAATATGAACAATCCCTCTCTGTATGTTTGTTGTCAAGGTCTTTAATGTGATTTCCTCTGCAGGTCCCTACAGACTTTAAAAGCCTTATCCAGAGGTTTTATCATCTGCAGTCCGAGCGAGTAGAGACATATCGGCTCTTTGAAGAGTAAGTTTGAATCTGGTAATGATAATCTATATGCTGCTGAGTTACTGTGCACAGTAGTTTTCACAATCAGTTTTCCTCCTATCTCCTGGGATCACTTCCTTTGATTCAGATACACATGAATGGAGAAAACTGAATTTTCTGCCTCATGGATTTCTTCTCCTGCTTGTGTTGTTGTTTTGGTTGGTGGCTGCCTTCCAGAGGACATGAGGCCTACTTGAGGACAGGGCCTCATTATGACTTCGACCACTACAGGCAGCTGGTCCATGAGATAACGCAGGCCTTCTGCGGCATCTCCAAGGAAGTGCTCGAGATCAAGGGGAGGCTACACAACGAGTTCGACAGGCCAGACCTCTCGGAGCATATTGAAAAGCTGCAGAGCAAAGAGAAGCAGAAACTTGAACTGGTAGGAAGAAATTCTCTTTGTGTCTGTGGTTGTTATGTCAAGTTCAGAAGCTGACAAACAAACCAGAGAACATGAGACAGCAGTGCGCAAATTAAGAAAAATGCATAGGTATGCTGTAATTGAATACTACATTGTTTGTTGTTGTTGGCTTGATGGACTTAGTATGATACCTGCTCTGACACCTTAATTTTTCAACAATGGTTTCCTACATATGGGAGGTGAAGATGTAAAGTACAGTATTATTAAATGTTAATTTATCAACTTTCTCCATTTACTGTGTCTAACAATCTTCTTTATCTGCCAGCAATAAAGGTTAAGATGTTTTTATGTTGAATATACAGTAGTTCCCCTATTTCACCACAGGGAGGCAGGATTTTTATGCAAAACATTTCATAACTGCTCTCCATAAAGCGCTTGAATATTTTTGTGCTTGGCATCTCAGTCACAGATTTCTGAAGTGTACACCACCAGTGGATCAAAACTGTACATGATATTCTAATTTAAATATTTGTGTCTTTTTGTGGCGACTGGTCAGTAAACATCATTTAAGTTCAGCTAACTTCAGCTGTCTTCACTTAAGTGGTTCCCCATTATTCTTGAACAGTCTGCATCTCATACATCTGGCGTTGATGCGTAGCACTTTTGTATTAAGTTTCACACCCCTTTTACAGTATTAATTCAACTTCCTTTCTTCCAGTAATGTCATAAACCTTCTATTATCTCAGAGTTCATCCTCTGTCTCTGCTCCATCCTCTGTTGATGGTTTGCATAAATCTTATCTGATTTGCCTCCTCAACAGACAGCAAAGCTGCAGCTGGCCAGGCAGCGAGCCCAGGATCACCCGGAGGAAGAAGGCTGTCAAGAAAAGATTCAGGAGATCAAACAGGAGTAAGAGCAGCTCTTACCACCCCTGTGTTTACTGCGTTAGCTCCCCAGTGACCCATGCAGTCACTCATTTTTAACCTGCCGTCAGCTGTGGAGCTGCTGAGGGTCTCACTTAGTTCCTGTGTCTCTAACACTTTATCATTTATAACAATTACTTAATTAATTCTGTTGGGAAATGAATGGTTATGGATGGTCATGAAGAACTAATTAAACACTGTGGTTTGCCAAATAAATCTGTCTTTGTTCTTCCCTTTTCCAGAATCATCAAGAACAAAGAGGCTCTGAGTGAGATCATGCAGGACTTTAAGTACGACTCAGAGGAGTGTGATTGACAGGTGACTCCCTTGGGGCCTAAGCCTCCCCCTCACATCAACAGACAGCAGGGCTGACGGGTCAACTCGGCCCTGCTGCAACTTCCATCTTGGACTCTTCAGCTGCACTTATTGATCCCCCCTCTGGCCCCACCCTGCTCGCTGCTGCAGTTTTATTCCTCCCAGGGGGCTTTTCACATTCTGGCTGTGTGTGTGTGTGTGTGTTCCTTTGTATGTGTGCCTCAGCAAAAAAGACAGAAAAAAAGGAAAATGCTTCTGTTGTAATAAGTTGATGAATTGTGTAAATACTGAAGACATTAATATTAAGAAAGTCATCCATCTTTGTTTAATTGTTTTTTTTTAATAATAAAAACACTTTCCAAGACTTTTCTGTTCTTTACTGTTGGTTTATACACATTTCATACACAATAATTTTTCAGAACTAGTTTAACTTAGAAAAAATCCACATTCCTTAAATATACAGTTATAAAAATATATTGTATTACAATGTCTGCTCAGATACACAACAGTATGTACACTTTACAGATAGTCTATAGGGGATTTAGAAATGATCAGTAATTTTGGAGTTAGGAAATAGAAATATCCAAATTTAAATACACTGTATGAAGCAATATTTTTTTATGTTTTACTACTGGCTTCAAGTTGCTCATTTGTGACTTTACAAATCCATTTAATGAACTGACTGAACTAAGAGACTGACCAACAGCAGTAAATGTGAAAACATACGCTATCCTAATGGTCATAACAATGTAAATTTCACATTTACATAAGTGTAAAACTTTCTTACCTATTGTTCTCTTGACCTGCATAGCCATACATAGTACTAATTCAGTATTTCCTCATGTTACTGTTACTGAAATACATAATATTTTTCCTCGACTAATGCTCTATTACCATTTCACTTGAAAGTAGCATGTAAGACTTGTTTATCTTACTTTAATACAACGTGAGCTATTAACATATAATTTTATAATTATATAGAGATTAAAAGTGCAGTTACTGTGGGCCTGAATGTTAAAGTTTGTGCAAAGACTAATTTGATGGGCGGAAATGGCCGAAAAAAGGCTGCATTGTCTCTCTTCAGTTATCTTCCACCCGGGCCCTTTAAAATCAAAGGCTGATGACCAAACACTGCAGTATCCCTCAGATGGGCCGCTGGACCGCTCAAACAGCTGGGACACTTGAGGCCAGTTATCCATCAGTGTTTCTTGATGCTGTTCTTGAATTAAACACCACTGTGGCGCTGAGCAGCCGTGCTATGAGTTATCGTCCTGCAGATTCTAAGAAGACAAAAGCAAGTTTCATCATACTGAGATAATTCAATGAGATAACATGTTATTTATAAACATCTACTGTGACTGACTTCCATTTTTTCTCCCTGCCTTTCTTTGCATACTCTTTTTTTTTTTTTATTCTCTGTGCAACATTCCCAGCCCCATGCTACCTTTCTCACAAGGTAATCAATGGGAACCTGTCACGCTTTCAGAACAAAGACTATTCAGGTGATGGGGTGTGCACTATTAAGCACAGAAAACCAAGAGAGTGCTGAGCTTATTGAGCCAGGTAGAGTGAAGACTTCCCTAAGTTCAAGGAGTAAGTAGCAGAGGATGTGGCTGAAGGATGTGAACTCTTCACAAAGTCACATAAACACAGAGTAGATGCCGGAGCTCTGTGTGCCATTTGGCCTGAGTTATTTCTGTGAAAGGGACTCATCATGCCAAAAACAACAAAACACAAACAGAATACATTAGAGTGGGCTGTTAATTGCATTTACATGTTCATTCCTCTTTGTTGTGGTCATCAGCTGAAGATCAGACGTTTACATTGTTAAAATATATAATAAAAACAGAGTGCATGACTGAGAGTATATTTACTTTAATGCTCTCATTTCTGGGCCAGTAAAGCCAAAACCGCACATTTTACCTGATCATAAAGTACGGATTGAAAGTTCACAGAGCCAGTCCTGTTTATGTTTGTAGAAATGCTCACCACATGGCATAACACAGGCCGGGTCAGAAATTCAGTTGAGGACATCAGTGCACCAGTGGCTGCTGTGTATTTGTGTGTGAGAGAGTGTTTGTGAGGCTGGGCTGGCTCAGCAGAGGTAATGAAAGGAGAGATTCTGCTTACCTACCTGGTTGCGCGTTTTGTGCGATTTCTGCAGCCACACTCGCCATTGATCATACAGTTTGATTGACATGCCACTGCAGCCGTACGCATGCTTGCGGACCCAGCCAAAGAACTGCTTGAGTTCCCGCCGCAGGGTGGAGTTCTGCTCACCAGGCTTAGGATCACAGGAGCTGCTCTGCAGATGCTCTGGGAGAACAAAAGAGGGAGGGAGGAGATGGAAGAGGGGAGAAAAAGACAGTGAAGAGAGAAAGAGAGAGAGAGGAGGGAGGATGAGACTGTGACTGACATGTTTCATCTTTTTGGCACTTTTCCAACAGATTCATGTCCACCACCAAGAATAAAATAGAGAACATACATCAACTGAAATAAAAACACAACAGAACTACTGTTGATAAATGTTGTTGATCTACTTGTAATAAACCTTTTTCTTCTTAAGTAATAGGGGGTCATCTATTGTTTCATATGTTTTAAATTGTCAATTGTTATTTTGTTTTGGTTGTTATATTTAATGATCAATTGTTACATATATACCATATACAAAACCTCACTAGCCTGAGCTGTGTTTTTGTTTTTAGTCCGAATTAGCAAATGAATGCATGCTAACATGCAAACTAAGATTTCTGATGAGTCAGAGCAGGTTCTGAATATGAAGTGTGTTCACACCAGAAACTGTGGCAAAATAATGTTGTACAATGTGAATCTGGGACACTGACATGATAAACATATGAGTTTAACATCAGCGTATTTTTTTTAATATTGTGAGCATTTTAGCATACTGACATTGGCTTGTTTTTAAATAATCCAGTCATTTTTTTGTCAGATAATGAGAGATGCCTGTCGTAACCTAACAGACCTCAATGTTTTTTAGATTTCATTTTCTAATGTCAGAAATAAAATTGGTTTTCAAACACTAGAACATTGCCCTAGTGCATTAAAGAGGAAGTAATTTAATAAAGACAAACGCTGTGATAGAGCACAGAGGTCCCTATTGAACCCTTATGATGAGTCATGTTGTTTAATTTCCTGAAGTAAGACGTATACTTGACTTGAGTTTGATAGAGTTTGGGCAGGGACATTTTTCAGTTTGATGTCCTAAAGTTTGCCACGATCAATTCTTTATGGCAAACAACACAGCAAAATGCAGCCTCCTCCCTCCTGGGAATAAATATCACATAACCTATGTAACTCATTATCTGCTCCCAAACCTGCTTCCACTCAAACTTCACAGGCCCTGTGTGTGCCTCGAACAGATAAACCAGCTTTTTAACTTGATCAATCTTTGAAGCCAACGACAAAATCTATCAAATGTCCCCGTGGCTCTTTGCAATTCCTTCTAATCCTCTGCTGGGAGATCTCTATCAAGGATCTAGCCTATTGATGTTTAGTTTCTGCTGGGTCACATGCGGTTTAGATCTGCTTGTTCAGGATGTTGAATCAGGGATAAGGACAGTGTTTTTCTGGCTTTAATTGGCAATGAAAGGTTGATTATTAGAAAGGAAAGAATGTTCAAGATTTGTGGGCATCACAGATTTTTGGGAAACTTTTAAAAGCCATTTGAGCCATGAGACAGCCAAGGAAAGAAAAACACTACAGTTATACCTTTAAACATTTAGTGAACTGAGTCTAGATTTTTCACAAAGCACAAACACTGTTTTGTTTATAAAGTCTTATATTAACAGTCCTTCAATTATTCACATTTGCCCTGCAACCAAAGAGTCAAATCCCTGATGATAAATAAAAGGAATTTCTAATGTTTTGTTTTGTCATGTCAGTTGTAAAGTACGCACCACTGCTGGGAGTGGAAGCTGCAGTCGGGTGACTCCAGTCACTCCAGATGCCGGCCTTTCTGGAGCCATAGATGCCAACTGGGTTGCACCTCACCTGGACAAAATAGACAGTCCCAGGTTGGAGTCCTGCCAGCCGACAAGACGTCTGATTACCAACATCATCCACCACCTGAGAGAGGGCGAAGGAAACAAAGGGTTAGAGTTACTGGGTCTTTTCTCTCTATTTTGTTTCTTATTGTTCTACATCCTGTAAGTGCAGATTAAATTGCTTTTTATTGAATTGTTTTACCATCATTAACAATGTAGTCTAGATACAAGTGGCTCAGTAGGTAGCAGGTAAGGTTTTCATGGATCAGTCATAGCAGTAGGAGGGTGTTACTATGTGTGCAGTATATACACCACCTTCCATTCAGTGCTGTCCTCCAGTCTGTAGCGGATCTGATATTTGGCCTGAAACAGGATGTCCTTGAGCTCCGGGGAGCTGGCCCAGCGGACAGTCAGCTGGTCGTCGAGGTTGCCAACACGACTCACCTGCACGTTGGCGGGAGGATCTGTGGTCACTGAACGGAGAAGGACAAGTGTTGCATAGTTTGATTACAGCATATGTACAGTATGTAGGGTAAAGCCACAGGAGGTCTGAGTGACCTCCAGAGAGCGGAAACACTGAAGACAGAGGAGCATCACAACACATGGAGGAGATCATCAGTGCTGAACCAGACAACAACCAACAGGAATATAGTCAAATCTGAGAAAATGTCTGAATCTTTAACAGTATCACTGTTATACAAAGTGGAATGTGGCGTCTTAAAAAAACTAGACCACACTGAACTGCATTATGGGAAGTGAAGCATCCAGTATCCAGACTAAAAGTCGGGATATCTTTGCCAATGCTGCCGTCACTTTGACCGGTAACTCTGTCAGGTACAAAAGAATGTGGGTCTGTAAAATGCGTTTGATCTGCTTTACTACACGATCAAAGCAAAAGTGCACATCCCACAAAACACAGTGTTTCACAACATCAAACTCTCTCAACCCTGCATCGGAAAAAAACCCCAAACCCAAACCAGACAGACACAACACACATTATAATTCAACCTCCAAACTAGGGTGTCACAATATCAGATTTTCGCTACACAATTATCGTGGTGAAAAAAGGAATATTATTGTAATATCTATATGCAATTAGTTTAATTCACTTAATAACATGTACAGAAATGTACAAAAAGAAAATTTACATTTAATGGATAGTAACAGAACAACCAGAGGAACTAATAAACAATTGATCCACACAGCTGAACATCTGCCATCCTGTCATGTATTATGAACAAAAAAAAAATCAATATTTCATTTTTCAAACGTCAGGTACTGTCAATACTGATGTGTCACAATTCTCCAAATCCACACACTCACTAACACATAGCCAGAAGCATAAAGATGCACAAATACATTTTAAAAACATCATTAACATAACATAATATAATCTTGTTGGGAACATATGTACATAACAATAATTTTTGAGTATAATTCTGATACTTTTTGACCTATGATCTGATCTCGATCAATACTACTGTTAAGCACCATATATTTTTTCCATAGAAGCAGAATGGCAGCAGGGCTCCAACATGAACAATGTGTGCAGCAGTAACCATGGTGACCACAGTGACCTGTGTGATAAAGACAGTCCCTAATTTGTGAAATCATACAGAGGGAGCACTTGTTGAAGCAAGGAAATGAATGAGCAAGAACAACAAACTAACAGAAGATTTAACTATCTACATCTGAATATGTTCAGAAGTTATAAGTTCACTTGACAAACGGAGTTGTGTTTTCTGTGGGCTCTCCTCTGCAGACTGACTAGCAGGTCATTCAATGCTTCCTGTCGAGAGCACGCTGTGCCCTCACAGTCACTATTAAATAAAACATTTTATTTGGTGCAATAAAGTGTGCTCACAAACCAAGCACTTTGAAGGGGAGAAACAAGAAAGATAAAAGGAAGGAGACAAAGGGAGGAACTTATTAAATGTCTCGTAAAAGTGTTTCCTGTTTCTAACCTTTTGTTTCAGACATCGTCTGCTGCTGGTGTGTGACGCTGTCTGTCAGCTGACAAACTTTATTTGTTCTGCTGCATTCAGCTCGAGGGAAGAAAACCAAGGCAGGACGAATACTCTCCAAGCTTATTGTTCCTGTTATTGAGGCAACACGATGCATCATACACATGGCGTCGCTCCTCCAAAGTTATCTGTTCCTCAGTGTGCAGTGAGGATGAATGGGGGGAGAGGATGCTAAGTCAGGGACAATAAACACTGTGGTCAAAATGTGGCGTTCACTGGAGGCCTGGAGACACCAGCGTTACATTAGAGCTTGAGAAACAGTAAAGAACTCCTGCTCTTGCTCATACATGACCAACTACTTTTCTCATTGAGAAACCTGTGAAGCCTAAATCATCCATCTGCTCTGTCTCTTATTTTTAAAACAAAACAGTTTATCTTTGAGAGTTGCAGCCTGAACCCATAATGTTGTTCCAGCAGAGGGCTGGAGGGAG
>OMNW01033272.1:0-15042 GCA_900303245.1 Selene dorsalis
GGAACAGAGCCAGGACCATGGGGCCGGGACCTTGCCGGAACCGGGGCCAGGACCACCTGAACCGGAACCGGGACCAGAACCGGGACCGGGACCAGAACCGGAACCGGGACCGGAACCGGAACCGGAACCGGAACCGGGACCAGAACCGGGACCGGAACCGGAACCGGGACCGGGACCGGGACCGGAATCGGGATCGGGATCGGGACCGGGATCGGGATCGGGATCGGGACCGGGAGAGCATCTGCTCCAGCGCTTCCGACAACCATGGCTATGAACTGTGGGTAATTTCCTTAAGCAAAGTCAGCATCGATGCTGACTGACAATGAGGGGATATAAACTGACTTGATGACGTGACAGTGGGACACTCACACAGTAAGAGACCGGACTGGAACTCAGCCATTAACCTGATGGACCAGGCCGGGTACACAAATGGCCTCTGGCCGTCCAAAGTTGTTACAGCTGACTAGATACACTGATGAAGTTGACTCTCACTCTGGGGGTCCTGAGGACATCACACACATTGAGATGATGTGCTGTACACACTTGACGTGAACGAACCTAAGTCATATACAGTCTATGGTCTGTAAGAGACTGAAACTCTGCCATTAATCTGATGGACCAGGCCGGTGACACAAGGGCCCAATTCCCTCCCTCCTCTCTGGCTCTGAACCCTGACTGATTTCAACAACATCAGCTGTAAGTGACGGTCCCAACTGGTACAGGTTGGGAAATATGGTGACATGTCCTCAGTTTACAAAATGGTCCTCACTCCAAAGGTTTAAAATTCACACTTGTCCTCGCAATGGTAGGAGTACAAACACACACACACACACACACACACACTGGTACCTCTGAGACAGTGGTCTTATTCTGGTACAGGTTGAGGACAGGAGTGATGCTGGGCTTATCTGTACCTGCCCCACTTGTTGGACTGGGGCCCCACAGAGACACTGAGACAGAGATTGGGATGCTGTGCAGCTTATCTATCATATTACGCTGGAACAGAAGAGATTCATTTGGGTTTAATATGTTCTGCTTGATGTTTTTTATGGGCCACAACACGCCTTTTTTCTCAAGTGTCCCAATGACAGTGAGACAACATGTGTAGTACCAGGACCCCGAAACTCATGAATTCATTACTTTTACTACTTATTATTGAGACAGTACCAGAAGTTGGAGTTCAGTGTTAGTGCAGATTTTCCTTCCTTGTCCTGACAGCTCCAGTTTCCCACGAGGCGAACCACGAAAGTCGATTCTGGGAGGAAGCCTGGCTTTCCTCCTCTTGGTGTCAGCCTCAAAGGTGTAGTTGAGCACTACAGAGGAAACGTGAAAGACTGACGCTACAGTCACTGTGATTATTACCACAACTGCTGTTAGAAACAAGTTCGCAAACATCCTTCCTACTGATACTACTAACTTGTGCCTGCTGTCACTATTGCTACTACTGTTACTGCCATATCTTCAAGAATCTAAAGCTGCCATATATTACACTGACATTAAATGCTAGAGAAAGCTTCAAAATGCAAAGAAAAAAAATTATAGCAAAAAGAGAAGTGATTTGACAAACTCACTAAGTTTGGAGTTGAACGATGCTGGATGTGCTGTGTAGGCAAAACATGCCTGAGCTGCAAAAACACTTCACAGACATGTGAGCAAAGAGACGTCAGGATCAGAAGCCAACAAGCCTGCAGTTATATGATGTCATACTTAGTGTTAGAGCTGATCCTACCATGTTACTTTATCACATCGTTCCTTTGTGATGTCTGTTTCATTCGCTGTCACCTGTAGAGAGCTGCTGACGCTAACCACTGGTCTCGCTCTGCAAGAGAGGCGACAAAGGAAGGACAACGCTTAATGAATTACTTGATTTGAGATCTGAGATAACAAAACAACAGTTAAAAAAACAACAACAAAGAATGAAAAAATGAAGAAAAAAAAACAGGGTAATACATGGGCTTTCAATCTGTGAGTCTCCTCTGGTCAATGTTGAACCTAAACACTTAATAAGAGAGCATTTCATTGTGTTTGTGTTGCAGCTGTGAAATTACCTGTAAACAAAGACTGAATCGGAGAGAGATCCCACAGCCAAGTCAGGATACTGATTATCATCCACATCCAAGTTGCCGGACAGAGAATATCCAAACAGTTTCACTTCATCAGATCCCGATGTTAGCACCTGAAGAAGTCAGAATATCAGAATATCAGATCTGTTGTTTCACATATTATAAACAAAATTGAAATGGTGACAGGCAAACCCGACGACCTCACCTGCGCTGGCTTTGTGTGGATACCATTTGATGAGCCACAGTAGATATATACCCGGCCATCACCGTCATACGGTGCCCCCACAGCAATGTCTGTCAGCAAAGAACAACATTTAGTGCCATGACAACATCAATTGCAGGTTAATAGTTAATCATCAGTCCCAAAATGCTAAAAGTCTGTTTGCAGTTGAGTCTTTTGGATGCAGAAGTTTGTATTTAATTATATAACTGCACTACAAATGCAGAATATGTAGCATTTGTGTGGTTTAAATTTGCATCATTGCAAAATAAATAAGACTTTCTTTCTCTTGTCAATCATATTATAAAAACTAAAGTTTTGCTACTTGGCAGAATTGGAAAGACTTGTTGGTTTGTTTCATTAGTGTGTCATTACCAGACACAAAGAACTGTTGCATTTACATTACCTTGGAATAAGCCCTCCATATATTTAACATTAAAATGACACAACCTCCATAGCCGTCTTGATTGATATCTCCTATGTTTTCCACTGCAAGGCCGAACATGGAGTCTCTATGTCCAAGAAGCTGCGTTGGGACAACATCCTCCCAGTTTTTTCCTTTGTTGTTGATGTAGACGTAGACAGCTCCTCCAACCATACCATTGATGTGGAAGAACTGTGGTGCTCCTACAGCAAGGTCCTCCCACCTGCAGTAACACAACGGCAGCAGGAAGCCATGTTTATTTTGGCACACCACTTGAGTAATGATATGAATTGTTTACTAAAGGTTCTGTCTTGTAGATTGTGTTACTGTGCGCAGAAACCAGAACGGCACTCAGTTGAACACATACTTCCAACAAAGCTGAACATTCTCACTGACACATATGGATTATCATCTGGATCTGAACTAAATGTCAGTACTTCAGTAGTTATGTGTTATGTGTCAGTGTTATGTTATGTTTTGTTTTGTTTTTTTTTTGTTTTTTTTTTACATCAAAATCCATATTACTTCCTGAGAAACTGATGAAAACGTTGGTGGCATTGGTGGAGGTATGTGAGCGCCACTTGGCTATACAGATATTTTATGTATAACTTTAGAGTCTTGTATGGATAAGGCATAAAATTTAAAATGACAGAAAAATGATGCCTTGGGTTCCCAAATGGCCAAAAGATGTTTGGGGTGTGTGCAAATGATAATAGTTATATGGAAGGTCAACAGAAAATCAAAAGGACCACTACAAAGGATCTCCAGAAAATCCTGTGATGTTCATATTGGTGCTAATTAAAGGCCATGATGTCAAATATGAAAAAAAAAAAAATCCTTCGTCAATATCCATAAATACCTGAACAAATTTCTGACATCCAGGTTTCATCAATGTTAAATAAAACCTACCCGTCACCATTAAAATCTACCACTGCCACATCATAGCCGAAGGAGGAGGCCAGGCCTGGACCGGAGAGGACGAACTCCACAGACAAACTTCTTTTTGCCACAGGATCCTTCTTAAGAAATGCCACCTGGCCGCTGTAGCCGCCTCGAGGGGCTCCTGACACGATCGTCAGCTCACCCTTCCTGATCAGGGCCATACCAGAGTCAGTGGAGAAACCTGGACACCAAAGAAATAAAGTTAGTTTTATGTTCTTCTTTTATAGTGTTTCATTTATCATCAGATCTACTAAGAAAAATGCAAATTTAAATACCATGAGTAACTCTGACCAGACTAGAAACTGACCCAGGTAGCTGTTGTCTTGGAGAGGAATGAGCTTTGGGTTAAATAGGTTGATGTCTCCAGTTTCACGTGGAACTTCATCCACGATGTCGATGTCTTCATCGTCCAATACCTCCAGTCGCACAATCCCTGTAAGCAACATCGCACAATGAAATACAAGACACTGAATTTTTGAAAAATCACTACAGAAAATTATGTCTGCCGATGAAACGATGAACACCTGATCTATGGCTGTAAGCTTTATTTCTACCTTTCCACTGATAAGCCCCAGGTGCTCCGAACACCAGGGATCTGTTGTCCTTTGCAAAAGATGCTCCGTGACCTTGTTGGCAGTATCCAAACCACTCGTGGTCATTGTGACGTCTGCCTAGGTGCCCAGAATCACAAACTACCCTTCTCCATGACCTGTGTTCCTTCCCAGCCTTCAGGTCATCTCCTAGGAGGTAGCACTGACCCGTCAGCACCAGGCGAGGGACATTGTTGCTCGGACGGGGGCTCCACTGTTGGTATCGATGAGCACAAGTCTTCAGGAGAGGAGTATGAAAAAGAAAATCACAAAATCTGTCAATCATTTTATTCTAATCTGAGTTTGTCCTTTCAATGTGAAGTGTTTCACTTACCATCACACTTTGACCAGGGCCTTGGCTTGTCACTCTGATTCCCATCCACTGGCCGTTTGTACCTTTACTATCGAGGAACTCTAGTGAAATAAACAAGCTGAGCTCACTGCGTGTCTGCAGTATAGTAAAATTACAATGATTAGAAGAGGCCTGCTTTCAAACACCTAGTTGAGTAAATGCAATAATGCATAATAATTATTAAGTACAACTGTAAAATGCACTCCTTCCTTGATGTCTTAATTTTAATTAAACCAGAAGGGGAAATCATTCTTTTCTGACAAGACACTGTGAAATATCAAAATAAAAAAAGGATGATATTTTTCTAAGAACTGTAATGGAGTAAAACAGTACAAAACAAACAAATAAAGTACCTGGAAATTACAGCAGTGGAGTATGTATACTCACGATATGATTGTATGGCTTTAAATATACCAAGATAACTCCTGTAATTTCAGTTAGAATAAGCAGACAAACCTTCACTATCAAACTCAATGGGCTGACAGCGCTCGGATGTTGTGGTCAGATCACACTGGTAAACAACACCTGTAACATTCACCTGGTTGAGGTGTTTCGACCGTGGAGCTCCAACCAGTAATCTGAGGGCAAATACCTCAAACAGTGAGACAGATACAGAATCCGACTGAATTTACTCCTGCACTTGAATTGAGTAGCTTATTTTTACTCACAGTTTCCTTCTGGTCGGACTCAGCTGCTGGTGAAAGGCAATAGAAAAACCAAACAAGCTTCCTGGATCTCCACTTCTCTGCAGCACATTCTCAGTGTCCAGGTTAAAGGCTGAAATCTTCAGGGTCTGGAAGTAACAAACACTCCACAGACAGACCATGTGCCAGTGCTTCGCCATGATTAAAATGTGTAATAAGCTATTTCACAGAGGGGATGTAGACCCTTATCAAACAGGGAATGCTGACAGGTGCTAAGTGGCTCAGTGTAGACACAGACAAGTAAGGTGTGGTGGGGAGAAATGTATCGCTACAGTAACAACATGGGTAGTTAAACTTTATGAGCTGATAAGTATAGTTAATATTAACCAATCCTGCTTTGATGAAAGTCAAACAGAGAGGGACACACCCTCTGAGCAACAGCCCTCTCTGCTTTGATTGAGCACTGATATTGTCTGGATATTTAGAAAAATTACATAATACTGCTGCTTTGCTGACTCTGCACAAAGCAATGCCGATGAGTAAACATGCACGTGACTGAACATCATGGGAACTTCCTGTACTGTAGTTGATACTGAGCACTCGTGACTACCTGTTCAGAAACAACCTGTTGCTCATTCACCCACACCCTTCTCTCTGTACAGGACCAATGTTTACTATTTAAATGTGATTCATTTTTCTTTTCTTTTTGTTTTTTTTTATGATGTTTTATGATCAACTGCAATTTTCTTTCACACAAAAACTCTACAGTTAATCATGACGATTTGGTGTTTAAGTGGATCAACGACCCCTGCTGCATAACTGCACAGCAAAATTACAGGACATTACAGTACCTAACAGGATACTAAGTTCAGTCACGTCTATTTGGCTGCACTGAGCTAAACAATCATTGTTACAATTGTAATTGTAGTACCATGGTTATTTTGTCACTAAAACTCAGTTTCAAACACCAGGACATTTTCATCCCTTGTCCCCACGTCATGCACAATGAGATGGTGTCCCGCATTTTGATTAGCTCTAAGTTTGTCTGCCTTTTTTTAAAACTAGCTCTAGTTTTTCAAGACACCACTACAAGACTGACGTTTTTGTAAAACCTCACTGCTGTGAAAAAATACAGAAGGCTTTTATAACCGAGGTGCGTGAGTGACATCTGCATGTCAGTCAATCAGGGCAGACGGTTGAAGTGCAGGTTAGCGTGTCATTCTCCACCTTGTCTCACATAAAAACGGTCTTTGTCTCACATTTGTTTTTTGTTTTTGGGGGGTCTGGTCACCCTACCAGGACTGTGAGAACCCACAGCCACCGCTGACCCTAACATGAGCGTTATGCAGTCAGAGGAACTGGTGGACTAAAATATATGACACATACAAGGATGATGGTTTGAGTTCGTATCACACTTTCCACTGCATCACAACCACTCACTGTATGATTTCCTGTTTGAGTGATGGATATGTTAAAACAGAGAGAGAGAACAATGAACTAATACAAAAGAGAATCTCATCCTGTCTTTATGTTACAATAATGTAATCTATGTGAGACTGTTTGGTCGGTGCTTTCACATGATCACTGTCAGTTACTCACACACACACACACACACACACAAACACACACAACACACACACACACAAACACACACACACACACACACACACACACACACACACACACACACACACACACACACACACACAGGACTGCGGCTCTGCTCTTCACTAGTTGAGACAGTGGGAAAGCTGCTCAGTCACTGGTCTCATGTACGTCTCTGTGAAAGCTGCAGGCGACTGATTTCCGCCATCACGCCTGTTTTATAACCTCTGGGCGTAAAGTCACAACTTTCATCTTTTTGTCTGCAGACACTACACTTGAAAATTGCAGGTTATACTGTATGTTAAAACTAATATTATGGTGTTTTTAATCTTAAACCTATCAATTTGTGAACACAGCATACATTATATATTTTCATTACTTTTCTTGTATAGAATTAGAGGATCAGCGATGATATGAGGAAGTTAAAGAAATAAATGAAACATTTGGGAAATACATTTTCTCATCCTCTTGCCTTGAATTAGGCGACAAGGACAATCTAATCTCTGTATTGTGTATACACTGAATCGTTAGTTAGCTTAGTTTTGCACAACAATCAGAAGCAGGGGGAAGCAATGGCTGTGTCTGAAGGCAGGTAAGGAATAAATATTATATTGATTTATGATAAATGGGTGCACATCCAGGAAGGCAGCATTCAAAATCAAGTGGTTTAGCTAAATTTAGCTTGCAGAGGTTTCTTGTAACTAGCTCCATTTCCTGTTGATGCCCAGAGCCATCTACATTCTGAGTAAACATGCTTGGTGGTCTGTCAGAGGCTGAGAAATAGCCAGCCACAGCCTACGTATCACAACTCAGCTACTGCGTGTGGCTTCCCTGGTTGCATCACATGCATGGACTTGAACATATCACAGAGCAGTGAAACTGAATAAAAAGGAAAACACCTTTGCTGACTCAAACAAACTACTTTGATGTGAGCAGTTACACATTTTTAACAAGTCACAAAATCACCTCTTGTGCGACGGGACAAATATCATGTTTACGCCCAGTGACTTTTTATTGCTAGTAGGCCACTGACTCACACCTAACTCAGGCCGACTGACACATTTCACTCAAGTGGCAGCATATTTAAGATTCTTCCTTATATATTTTCCATTTATCTACTACATTGCTCATAACTCTAACTCACAATAATTCAAGTGTAATTTGAAACTAGAGAGTAAACACACTTTGATCTTTCTTTCTTTCTTTGTCTCCATCGGTCTAATGAGTATAAATCATTGTTGTTATCGTAGTTTCAGAGAGAAGACTGTTTTAAATCTGTGACTTTAGCCAAGCTCTATTTATGTAGCATGTAGGCGCAGAGTGTGGCCGCTCTCCTAGTTTCTGAGAAAAGAAGATGACATGTTTGCTCTGAAGTGGTAAAGATACACCGGTTGACATGTGTACGGTGAACTTTTATTATCAAAGCACATTGTTGGCTACTACTGCTTTCAGGAAGGAAGGAACTTCATAGACCTATGCATTCATTTCTTACTCTCTATTTCATTTTATTTAAATTTAAATTAGACTTTTTAAAAAAAAGTTTTTTGGAATAAAGGATTGACATTAAATTAGTCAGACTTGCATTTCTTTGTTGTTGTTCTTTGCTTCCTTAGCACATACAGTTTAATAGCTGAGTGATGTGATTGCCACAGATGTCACGTACTAAATGGCAGAGCTGTTAATGTGTGCGCATGTTGACCTGGTTAGCAAGTGCGTGTGGTAAAATTAGGCAAGCTAGGCAGTTCAGGGCCATGTGACTGGAACAGGTATTCAGATGAAAACAGGGCAGCTGACTCTGGAACAGATTTTTACATTAATTTGTTCTTCAACACATGTTCACGCTGAAGGGAAGTGGAAGTTTTTTTTTCTGCCAGCCTGCCAACTTGTAAAACAACAATGCAAGCTGCTTACCAACAAAAAGCAGGCCCACCCCCTACCCTCCATCACTCATATATCTGCATAGAGGTGGTGCATTATGTCCTTCCAGTGAATAGTAGATGTTAAGCACCATCTCAGATGTTAGTGGTGGACTGACCGACTGTCCACTAATTCTGCATTTGGGACATGAAAGCTGTTGCTCTTCTCCAGACTTTATCTGATTGAACTTAAGTTTAACCACAGATGTATTTTAAATACATAAAACTAATAAACTATAGAAAAAAATCACTTCTATCTCAGCCTGTTATGGCTTACGAAATGTATTGCACAAAGTTCCCATCAGCATTACCAAGCTGTGATCCACATAGAGACATAAAAGCTTAGGTTTGCAACACTTAGTGCAATCTGTGCAGTTTTGCGGTAGACTGTTTCTTTTCTACCTCACCTTCACTTCTCACCTTTCAGGGAGTACGCTTAAAAAGTTGTGGCTTCCTTAGCGCACAAACTTTTACTGTAAGTGCTTGAGCCTGAAAGTCACTACAGAAAAAAAAGCATGTTAAGTGTTGTTCATGAATATTAAATTGGGTATTTACATTTCTTTTCATGTCAGAGATCAAAGTTTTATATTGCTGCGTACATCAAGAGAGGGTGGCAGCAGTTCAGGTTTGCGACACTGCTCCAAGTTTCCTTGAACAAACGCTGAATGTCGTTTTCACCATTGATGGGTCCTGTCACACAAACTGCAGGAGGAATAGTGAGAATAAACCCACATCGCTTTCTAATTCATCGCAGTGTCTTGAGGAATGACAATGGATGATTATCAGTTGTGGAGGAAATACAGTAACAATAAAACACTGAAAAATACTCTGTTAAATGCTGCATTAAAATCAATGCAACCAGTCAATGCAAGGAAATCCATGCAGTTATCAAATCCTAGTGAGAGAAGTAACAAGTAACTACAGGTGAAAACAATATTGGAGTGGAGTTGTAAGGATAAGTACAGGTACTTCAAGATTACACTTAACAGTATTTGATGTCAAAGCTCCAAACTGACTCAAAGCAAAACCTCACCACGCAGTACGGCCCACACTAGTTTAATGTTAAAGTGGAAATTCTGAACGCCCTGGAATTGATTTTAAACTACATTTAAATTCACATGTATACATACCTTTGCTGCTTTTGTTTAAGGCTATGACTAATGCCTGGTTTGTCACCTCTGCTCTTGATCCAGTTAAACTAATAAAGGTTTACTATTCAAATCATCACTTTGGTCTTAGCTTAACAAATAGGGCTTCCTAAAGAAAACAGAAAGTAGAGTTTAAAAAAAATACTGTAACTGTATACACACATGATTTGGTTTTTTCGGTGATGATTAAGTGATTTGAATTTTATTTTAAAGCCACTGGCTTTAAAGCCATCTTCTGAAAACAGAAAGTGTGCAGAGCTTCACAGGAAGTGTATTTACCGTGGTTCAGCCAATCACCATGATTTCCACTTTGTCAACCATTATCACCTTGTGACCAAATTTGTCATTTGAGTGAGAAGACACCAGTTGTGTAAGAGAAGGGCAGTGTAACACAATGATTGGAGGACTGGCTGCTTTGATTCTGCTAACAAGACTGTGTAAGTGCACCTCTTATGTGAATTATTGTGTGACACATATTAGGTTATATTTAATGTGAGATACAAATTTGTAATTTGAAGGATTTTTTTTTTACTGTGTCATGTTGTAATTTAGTTTTTTGTTTGTCTCTTTCCTTCAGCTTTGGTTCAAACTACAGAGTTTTCTCAACGGATCTCTTTCACTGTGGCTGAATTTGGTGAAAATGTGACTCTGACATGTACAATCATTGAAAAAGACAGTGGCTTGTTTTACTGGTACAAGCTGAATTTTGGATATATGATTGAAACAGTTGTCTCAGGAACGTACGATAAAATTACACTTGAAGGACAATATCGCAGCCCCAGATTCAATATTACAAAAGTTGGTGATCTACATTCTCTTATCATAAGAAACGTGAGCAAAGAAGATGAAGCAACGTACTTCTGTCAAGCAGGAGCAGCATACTTAATGAAATTCATTAATGGCACAATTTTGGCCGTGAATGGTAAAGTATGTTCTTTGACTTCTCAGTATTCAAACAATTGTAGATCTTTTTTTTTCATGTCCTTTTGTGAATCACACAGATCCCAAAGATCAGATGACATCTGTCTATGTGACACAAAAACCGGAGACAGCATCAGTCAAGAAGGGGATGTCAGTGAATCTCCAGTGTTCACTTCTGTCCACACACAAAGAAACCAGAGTCCAGTGTCCGGGTGAACACAGGGTGCACTGGTTCAAAGCTGGATCACGAGGGTTTCATCCAGGAATCATTTACACTCACAGCAACAGGAGTGATGAACAAGAAGAAAGGAGCTGTGACTACAGTTTGTCCAAAACTATACAGGACCCCTCTGAGCATGGGACTTACTACTGTGCTGTGGTCACATGTGGAAAAATCCTGTTCGGCCAAGGAACCAAAGTGGAGACGAGTATGTTTTCAAATATTTCAGTCTTATTTAAACAACAATTCATCCATATTTATGATTAATCTCATACTTTCTACATTAATTTTAGCCTTGTTTCTTCAAATATACTGGATAGTTTTATCTCATCAGGTGTGGAACAAAGAGTCACAATGAGATCTGTGTTAAGCGCTCAAGGTTGGGCACCACTGAATCAGTTTATAATGCAGTTCACAGGCTCAATGAGGAGGACCTGTGGTAGTAACACACATATCATGCTGTTTTCACTGCCTCTGCTTTTCCTCTCTTTGTTCTTTTTGTTTGCTTCTCTCTGTCTCTCTGCAAGTGTGTACGTGACTTAACTCTCCATTTCCTGTGGTACTTTTTGTTCCATTGAGGCCCCTCGAGTGTTCATGTTTGTTGTTCAGTTTATGTAAACATTATCGACTCTGCCAGTGAATTGTTGGTAATTCGACAGAAAAACGCCTAAACTACTATAAGTCAAGTTTTCCACACACCTTGATAAAATCTGATAAGCACTTATCCTATTATTGATTCAGTCCTTTTGTTTTATATGCTATTCGTTTTGAGAGGTTTGGGAAGATACAGGGGACCATGAATGTTTGATCTGAATTTCATCTCGATCCATCCAAAGGTTGTCTGGGTATCACAGATAATACAGTGCAAACCAAAGTACCAATTACTCAACATGCAGACGTTGCCATTACAACTGCACCACTGCACCAGTGCGGCCGTTACGTGTTATAATAAACCGTTTACTGCAACAAAAATGACATTAGACTGCCTTCATATTTTCTAGTGCTGATGAGCGCTGTTTGTAAGAGACTTGTCTTATAATCTCTTTCCAATCCTCTCTGCTTCCAGGACAAGAGCTGCACCGAACTGACATTGTGCTCGGGGCACTGCTGATTGGCTGCGTCATTGTGATTGTTGCTCTAATACTCTACATAAAGCTAGAGTGTGTTTATGAACATTGCAAAGGTTGGTTCATTGTGTATATATGGATGATTTGATAAATTAACTAAGTCAGGTGTCAAGAGTTTTTTGTTCTGATTTCAATATGGTTTTGAAACATTATTATTAAGGTCTAATTTCGCTGGATTATATTGATTCACGTTTGTAATGTCTGTCTCAGTTGCTTTGTATAGCTCATCTCATACAATCAGTAAAAAATGAAAGGTCAATGTGTTATAAGTTGGTGAGGTGGAGCTGCAAAAACAAGTGTCAACACATTTTATTAATGTTTTGTTTTCAGGAACAGGAGAAGTAACCACCTCCAGTCATGGTGAACATAACAGATCAGCTGAGGATCCACAAAGTTCTGTGGTAAATATCTAATGCTTGCCTCGACTTGGTGGCGGTGGGTGGGTGTACAAAGGCATGTGGTGAGGTTTAGGCAGCCTAAGACTGTGGTTTTGGTTTAGTGCAAATAAATATGCTGTGTCTAAAGTTGCAGCAATTTTTGTCTGTATGAACCAGACCACAGTCTGTCCCTGAATTTAGCACTAGATGCTAAACAGCACCAGTAGACAGTTTAATAATGCTGCAGGACATTTCATGTATCACTGCAAGTTTGGATATTTTGCTAAAAATGTTGTCAGTGATCATTTTGTGTTATGTTCACTGACAATGTTTCCTGAAGATGTTACAACAAAATGTAAAACAGTTTAGCCTTCTATCTTTTATAGCACACTGGATACCAAAGCTTTTAATGTGTTTTTTGCTTCTGGTATTAACCTCTAACCTTCGGTGGTAAATATCATTTGCAGGACGGTGAAGCTGCATTGAACTATGTAGCGCTGGATTTCTCCTCACGAAAAGCTAAAAGGGCGGCCAACAGGGAGCTTCCACGGGAGAGTATGTACGCAGGCATGAGAGACTATCAGTGAAGTGCTGTCCCCATGAGGAAGAAAAAACTGTTCATGTGCATTAATATGAATATGCAGCTCAAATTCCTGTTTAGGTGAAGGAAATCAGATACTGGAATATTTTTATTGTAATGTTATTGCTATAAATATTAACATAACATAGAGAGACCAGTTGTGTTTTGATGTGATGTTGCCTATTCATCATAGAATATTTATTATTATTTGTGTTTAATTTCAGTTATTTCTTGCCATGTTGATGTTGATGTTGAATAATCGCTCAAAATCTGAATTAAATACTATTAAAATCCATTAAAGAGAAAACACCATTGTCCATGTTCTCTGTATTTTGATGTTAAAAATTTGTGTGAAGTAACAGGTTGATACTATGGCAACAAAACTATGCTATGGTGGACAAATCTAACCTGTAACTTGATAAACACTGTCTGATAATCAGGTATAGATCTCAAAATAACACATTACACACTTAACATGTTTACTAATAATATACTGTTTTCTCCATGCACCATATAGAGTCATACAACAAAGCAACCTGCTCTCATGTGTCAGTTCCTGTGCACATAATTAAAATGCAGACTGGTTAGGAAGGATGTTTTGTATGTTTGTGGAGCATCATTTTATGTGTTAGTCCAAGCATGAAAAAAATGATGCACATTTCATAATTGTTGCCACAAACAGTGTTTTGAAATGTGATATTATGAGGGCAGGTTTTAAATGGAAGACATTTTTATGCTGTCACAAGAGGTATCATGTTTTCTTTCATTTAGTACAAACATTCATTTGGACTCAGTAATGAACACATGACATTGTGGTTGCGCAAAGGTCAGAGGTCACTGTGACTGAGAACCACCACTCCACCACTAGATGTCGCAAGGTGAATGTAAAAGTCTGGTGAAAGCAGACACTAACCACACAACAGCAAGTGAAGTGGCCTGTCAAAGTGGCCTATCTACATGAGAAAGACAATGTAACCACGCTCACAGTTAGCCAGCTAGCCACAGCCACAGTCATAATACTGGTGTCAGTGAGTGAGTGAACATTATAATGCCAGTCAGTCACCAGTGAAAACAGACAAGCAACATTTATGTAAACATGAAGTTACTTACACATGGAGGGGAGGAAACACTGGTCCACAGGATCTATTTCGGGGAAGTCACACCAGTATTACAGTCGTTCTGTCCCAGTATCGCACTGGGAAACAAAGTCAGCCTTGTGCTCCACAGGGAATGGTCACAATGGCCGGTCTGCTTGTGCTCTAGTCCTGAGACGTCATAGGAGGAACTTCAGAAAGATCTCATTTACCTGAACGATGCCTGAACTACTCCGCTGTGCCGTGTAGCAGGCTGTGGGGAGTCTCTGTGTTTATAAAGGTGGGGAGGTCCAACTGTTTGTACAGGCACTAAAACGCAATGCTACTGGTCTTGAGTCCAATAAGAAGGCTAGTTGTTTCCTGTTTTATGATTTTTTATTGCAATAATTTTAAATTTTGTTAAAACACAATAAAAATAACTGAGTAAAAAAACAACTAAAATATGTTATAATCCAGATGTTGTCAATAATAAAGTAACATTTCATATTCAGCTAAGAAAAAACTAAACTAAACTAAACTAAACTAAACTAAACTAAACTAAACTAAACACAAACAGCTGCAAACATACCATGTAACATGTTTCAAGACTCAGATTCTGATGCTCAACATGATCAAAATTATCAATAGTTAACTTCAGAGTACAAACTGTTCTTGGCCTCGGCAAACTCAGTCTGATTTCTTCCTCTCGTTGTTTGTCTTTCAGAGAAATACAGAGCAGAATAGTTCACTCCGCCTTCAGCTTCACTCTGTCCAACAAAATAGCTGTAAATATCAGTATATATATATATATATATATATATATATAGTCACAAATGGTAT
>OMNW01033275.1:0-15447 GCA_900303245.1 Selene dorsalis
AGTTTTGAGTGCAGAGTATAGCTTCTACATTTGTATTTATTTATTAATAATAATCTTATTTTATGGATTCATATTACATTTTGGGGTCTTTTGGAAATATGCCACCTTTAACTCAGAGCTCTTTTTTGGACGGACTGGTGTGTATCTGTAAAGGGTGAAGTTTGATACTGGAAGCAGCTGTGTGTCCTGCTGAGGTATCATTTAGCAAAGCACTCAGACCCCCCTGCCTTTAAGTCTCATTGTGCCTCTCATTGTAAGAGCCTCAGAGTATCAGTGTGTAAGCAAGTGGTGGAGTATATTTACATTATGGTAAGTGAAAGGAACTGTTTACTTTGTCTAATATTCCCACAACTGCTGATTAAATCAGTGAAGACAATGCAGTGACTCATAATGATAGATAGATAGATAGATAGATAGATAGATAGATAGATAGATAGATAGATAGATAGATAGATAGATAGATAGATAGATAGATAGATAGATAGATAGATAGATAGATAGATAGATAGATAGATAGATAGATAGATAGATAGATAGATAGATAAACAGACTGACAGATAGACAGATAGATGGGGTACATGTACATGCATACAGTAGACATGAGGCTGCAAGAGAAGGAGAAACAGAGGGCCATTTTATTGAACTGGTTTTATTGCTCTCACTCAGGACTCATATCCTGAGTTTAACAGGGCTAAAGGCAAAAGGTTTTAAAAGTGTGTGTGTGTGTGTGTGTGTGAGAGAGAGAGAGAGAGAGAGAGAGAGAGAGAGAGAGAGAAGAAAGCGCAGAAGGTGGGGGTTATACTGCCCATTACTGGTGGTTGCACATGTAGGCCAAGGCCACATTATGTTGGACTGAGCTCAACACTGTGATGTTGGCCAAAGGCTGCGCTGCTGTCTACTTAATGTGATAGTAGTATTTCACCTCTTATTGAACAAATGAACAATAATCAGTTTCAAACAGCAGTTTTCAAACTTTAAATCAAAATGGAAGATAGAGGCCTGAAGATTTCAGAGCAGGCAGAGGTCAAGGGAGGAAATAACCAACAGCTCATAATGTAAGCTGTCATCCACTTCTCATTCTGCTGAAAGAAAAGAGTTTGACATGAGCTTTTCCACCAGTATCCAACATCACAATATTTACATATCTTGTTAATAGTGTGAAGGATAGTGTTTCCCAGATGGTCTGAGATGCATCTTCCTGTTGGTTCATTTTACAGTTTGTTTATAATGCAGGCAAACAAAAGATTCCTCCCTGTTATTCAATCCATCTGAGAATGAGCACAATCCCTTTGAAGAGAGAGTGACGGAAAATCATTGCATTGTTTCATCCTGATATCACCGTGCAGTACTGGTAGTTATGTGAGCAGGGAGCATCAGTTTTAATGTGCTTTAATGGTCACATGTTATCATTTACATTCCACTTAAATGGATTTCAAACTTTTTATGGCTTTGAAAATTTACATATAGGGGTTTGAGTAGGTCAATCCTCTGCATATATTTCCTCTGAATATTGCTGCTTCAATGAGGTCAAAGTGCGCGCAGAATGCAGAAAATAACTTTGACCAGAGCCAGGTGGGGAGGGACGCTTGTAAATCATTACAGAAAAATGTCTTGCTTAATTTTAGCTTGAAGCAGAAACATTTCAGACTTCTTTCATCATTTTTTGTGGCCATAAAACTAAGAGAGCCAAAAATTCTTTTGATCAAGACATGTTTTTGATGTAAGTTGATGTTGGGTTGGATAGCTTCATGCTGATGATCCCAGTTTACTGATAAGGCCTCCTCCTCAGTGCAGGAGTGAAAATAATATTGAGGTCATCTTACATCCAATGTCCACTTAAAACTGAATTATGAAAGTTGAAATAATGAATGTTTGATTTATGTCATCATGTTATAGGAACCTCCTCTTTGCCATGCAGAAAATCCAACTGCTGTAGGCTACAGTGTCTTTTGCATCCTGTTTATGTTAAATGCTCAAAGGCTTTCTGAGTGACAGGTGACATGATGTACAATATTTTCATTATATATGAGCACACAAGCTTAAATGTTGTCCTAAACATGACATGACCAATTCACAATAAGCGTGTAAACAATAAGTGAAACAATATAAAGCTGCAAAGAGTCCATCTTTACTGGTAATGCAGAGTCGTACAATGAAGATTATGATTATTGTTATTATTATTGTAATGATATTATAATCAGGAGTAGACGGATAGGAGACGAAGTGAAAATGGATAAAACAGAAAGATAAGGAATTACATGAAAAATATAGAAATCATAAAGAAAAAAATCAGTCACAGTCAAAATAAAATACAGACATAGGTGTCGGTTCATGCATGGTTATGATGACAAATAACTACAAAACAAAGAGAAATGGTCAAAGACACAGTGGGAAGACAATGGACTATAACTGCCCAGTGATAAAAAACCAAAAACAAATACAATGGAGGTGAAAGGGAAAAGGTGTCATGGATTTTCCAGCGTTCACTCAATGGAAGTACTGCACATTGACCTGTAGATGGCAGTAGAAGACAAAGAGTGGCCCCTACTACTGGAACATGATCAAGCTGCCAGTAAAGCAGTAGTAATTGTGTCATGATGTCACATTTAGGTGACTGAAACCTTACCTTAGTGTTAACGCCGAGATCGCATTTAGAAAGCTTCAGTAGTAAATTAACATTGTAATGCTTTGATAGCCCAGATAAAACTGTGATTAGACCTGTTTTAATGTGGAACGCATCGGTGGCTTTTCCCATATACTTCATCATCCACAACACACACACACACACACACACACACACTCACAAACTGAGGACCTGTATCGCAACCTCACAAATGTGCTCTACTTGAGCGAAGCCAATTTCTAAAGTGTGTATAGGCTATAACTTGGAGTAAATGGTTGATGATAAAATTACTTGGGCCTGCTTGTATATCAATTCATCTCTGTCTCGCTTTGTGTTTCAAATTGATTCCATCTAATTCTATTACAAGCTGCTAAACCTGCATCCCTGATCAACTACACATAAAACTGTAGGCTAATTGACTATCTTCTTGGCTGTCGTCATATTAGGTCGGATTAGATGCAACATAGAGGCGCGCTTCGGGCAGACTATAATTAATATGAACTGTTTACTGCGTCGACGGGGCCACGTTGGTTAATGGTGTTGTTTATTGTTTTGCAGGAGCCTCGCGTTTCCGGTGCATCAATCCTCGTGTCAGTGCCTGGGCCACGGTGTCGCCGAGGAGTGATGGCCGTGTGGTGATTATAACGGAATAAAAGGACGTAATGAAGTGCTTTCCGCCCCGTTATTCTCGTGTGCCCGGCTGCTGTCAGCCGACTCCACGCTGCCTTGATGCTGCACTCCTCCCCCTTCTCTCCATCTCTCCATCCTATCATTGAGTGCCACAGCAGGCTGCATGTTTCCTCTCTCTCTCTTTTTTAGTATTATTTCTTCTTCATCATAAGGTTCATGTAAAGTTTAATCGTTTAAAATGCTAGTAACTTGACAGGGGCCACAGCTGTATGTGTACACTATGTGTGTGGCATTTACATTAATACTCTGCTTGTGGTTAATATTAACATGTCTGTGTCTCTTTGTATTTGCCATTTTTTCTACATAAGATGTGTGAACATAGAAGTGTATCCTTAGTGGTTTGTGTGAAGGTGTGTGTGTCTGTGTGTGTGAGAGAGAGACTAATGGAACAGGTTGGTGGTGATTAATTGAAGAAATAGAGAGTTGATTGTAGTAATTAAACAAAACAAGGCAAAGCAAACGACTGGGCTGCCATCTGGGCCCGCAGGCTGAGAGCACATGCATTTACCCACTGCCAAGCACACCATTTATTTACCCATATAAAGATGCTAGGGGACCGGCTGGGGCTCACTGTGCTTGTTTGTGTATGTGTGTGTGTGTGTGTGTGTGTGTGTGCGCAAAAGTATGTTTGATTTCCATCAGTGATGGTAGAGACATTCATCCAGTGTCACTCTGCTGATCATCTTTGCTGCTTTGGTGGATAAACAGCACAATCTGCGATGGAGGATAAATGTGCAGAGATGCATAACAGGGGACATGGATGGAACCAGATTAATTAACACACAAATATCTACATACAGATACACACACACACACATTGGTTCCTGCACACCATACCAGCTCAAGTATGAGCACTTTTACGCAGACACACACAAAACCAAGCAGACATCTCCTCATACTCGCACACAGGCCGTGTGTTATTTTTGAAGTCAGTCAACCATCAGCTAAATCTGGTCTCTTCATTTTGCTGGGCGCTTCAGAGAGGAAGCTGTGAGGAGTGGTGTGCGCATATGAAATTGCTTACATTATATGCTGCAATGTTTTTTCAATGGGCTGGAACATATTAAGCTGAAAATGAATAGCAGGTCTTCGCGACACCATGTTGCGCGGTGGCTAAGCCTTCACTTCCCCTTCTCCGAGTGCTCCATCATAACGACAGCTGTCACTTTTATTGCGTGTCTGTGTGGGTCTGCCTGTGTGCATATACTGTGTTTGTACCATATGTTTCAATGTATCTACATGCATGTGTGCATTTCCTTTGAGCGTGTGCGCCTGCTACTCTATGGCTGTGTGCAGTGGCCCTCTATTGCAGGTCATATGTTGAGCCAAAGGATGACATCTGCCCCTGCTGGAAAGGAAGCCATGCACATCTATTTGTTTTAGTGCTGGTTGTACAAAGCAGGGAGATGTTCAAATGATGTGAATACAGATGATTATCATAAATATGACATCTTTAATATACCCCAGCAGGTACATTGTGTATGCATCTGAGCATATGTGTGGGTTTGGGTGCGTGCTTTCGGGTACGTTTGTGATCTCTGTGCATTCACATATGCATATTTATGCTTGCGCGTGCATGTTTGTGTGTGTGTGTGTGTGTGTGTGTCAGACGGTGGCTCATTGGTATGCTGAGTGTCTCCGGTTCCCCTGTGGTGCTGGGTGGGATAGGAAGCATCTGTCACCTCTGCAGAGATTCAGCACGCTGCCGACTTAACCCTTTAAGCACCGCATCACCTGAGGGCTGGTGAGAGAGAGAGAGGAAGAGAGAGGGGGGAGAGAGAAAGAGAGAGGTACTGAGGAAGAGAGAGCAGGAGAGAGAAAAGGAGCGATTTCTATTGGCAGAGCCAGCCCAGATGGGCCGGGCTCCTGTCAGGATCTTGCCTTGATTGATACATTTGGGGGAGGGGCATGAACAGACAGGCATGGCCTATCCCATCAGGAGGCGGAGCCTGGTTGCTGCAGCAACCAAACAGCTTGCAAATCTATTGGAGGACCAAGAGAATTGCTGACATATTACTCTCTTTTTTTCACTCTTTCCTTCCCTCTCTCAGTATCTCTTTTCGCCTCCCTCTTCCTTCTCTCTCTCTCTCACTTTGTGTTTTGGTTTGTCCTGTAGGTGTATATGAGGAGTGGCTGACACAAAGTGACAGCAATTACTCACAGGCCACACTGCTGGGACCAAGAGACACACTCCTACACAAACACTTAATTCACTGTGCAAACACATGGCAGAGGGAATGGTAGTATTTGTCTTTAACTTATAACTGTGTATATGTGTGTGTGTCTGTCTGTGTGTGCTTGTGGAAGGGTCAAAATTTGAAAAGTTACAGAAAACCAGGAGGCCTCTGATGAATTTGATGCCTTGGTCCACATGTACAGTTTTTTTTTAAACATATTTTGGCCTTATGTCAACATGACATCAGAAAATTGAATTCATAGAGAACTGGCCTTTTGTAAAACTCCTGGTGTTCAGAAACTCTTAACAGGGCTTGACAGTTTGTTTCTATATTTTTCATGTGGACAGATTATTTTATGTTTGTGTGGATAAGATTCAATTAAGAACTGAGAAGGAAATCTTAATAAATATCTGTGCATAAGGATTTGAGACCTTAAGATCTCTGCTCAAGTTCATGTAGTTTATTCAAAAGAAATATTTGATCTCCTGTCCCATTAGCCTGCTGTGTATGAACCATTCTTCCTTTAAGCAGTTTTTTTTGCACCCATACCCATGAGATTAAGTAAATGTGTATAGTGCAACACAGCTTGGGAAAGTGTATCAAGAGGAGACCTGGTCAAATCAAGTCAATCAAAGTCATGTTTCCATTCAAATTAATGTTTTAAAAGTTAAGGTGAGTGTAAATGTCTTCCATGAATAAAGTCTGATGTTAGTGATTTTTTTCTTTTTTCTATTTAGGGCTTTTACATTACATCGATCTGTTGAATCTGTTAAAATGCAGCTATCAAAAGAAAGGGTCCAAGCAAACACAATCATGTCTATATGTTTCTTTGAGTTTCTCTTCTCCTCTGCATTCATGCAAGTGCATCTGTGTGAGTGTGTCCTCCGGGTGTCATTGAGCTGCAGTATAAATCAGCTGGGTGTGCGAGCGTCGGGCTGCAGTAAATTAGCCAGGTTTTAATTGTGTCTATAATAGATGACTATAATTAGTCAAGGCTCTTCCTCAGCCTCTACTGCCCTGACATAATCATCTTCTAACCAAACTACACATCCCTTCGTCTCTCCATCTCTCCATCCTTCATCCCTCTGTAGCCTGGAGGGACAGGAGGGATCTTCTCCTCCTCCTCCTTCTCCTCCCAGGATCCCCCTCTCTGACAGCTTCTCTCAGAAACCCACCATAGAAAGTCCCTCTCCCTTTGTCTGTCTGAGGTCTTCTCCCCCTCCCTCTGATGTTTCCACTGCTTCCACGAAAAAAGTTCAAGTTAGAAGTTCAGTCACCTTTGAGTGTGTTGCTGTTGTTATCACCAGTGTTAAAAATGTCAGGAGCACACTCTGAGCCCCAGGGTAGATACAAAGTGGTATAGGTGAGAACAGATGTGGTCGCTGAGAATACCTGTGATTCTTTGATAGCACAGCATCCTCTTTATCCTTGTAGAGTTGTTATGAAGACAATTAAACTAATTATCTGAAATTAGATCACTAAATTATCCCAGAGCTCCACCTCTTGCACAACTGCCTCTGGCATCCAAACTAGACATCAACGTTTTTAATGTAATGTCGACATTAAACATTGAAAATTAAAAAAAAAACACTGTATCAGACCAAAGGCTCATTTATGCTTCTTTTACATCATGTATATTTAAAATTTAAAACTCACAATCACAATCTTTCCATAAAAAGTTCTGCCATTTTCCAGTTTTCCAGGTTTTTTCTTCATTGTGTTTTGCTGATCTGGCTTGAGTTTTGAGCTACACTGTTAACACACATAATAAAGGCAGAGTACATATCTGGTGTAGAGCATAGATGAGCCTAAAGAGAATAACACATTCTGGAAATCTATCACGAGACTAGGCAAATCATTAGCTGAAAAAGGGTGCAACTAAGCTATCATTGCCAGTGGTTTAGCTGTCTACAGTTTAGTTACTTGCTTCACTCATTTAGTCACCTTCAACTGGAAGTTATCCAGCTGCGAGCTTTAGTATTTAGTATAGTAACCCTATCAATTGCACTATTGACAGAGACCTGTATAGGTATAATAGTCCATAGCACACACATATTTTAATGTACTGGTATTTTCTTGGAAGCTGTCAATGGGACGAACCACAAAACAAACCTATATCATATGTCATCATATATCAAGATGTTGGGCCAGGATTCAGGTAATCCATCTCCCAGCTAATGTTTGTTATGATTATAGGGAAAAATCTACTTACATGGCTCCTCAGAACATCCAATTTAAGTATCACATGCATTTGTTTAAATGTGATTTGTCATAAAAATCAGCGCTTTAACTGAACTTTAGCAGCAGTGGTTGGGCAACACGGTTACCCTTGAACTCACAGGGCTGCTGCAAAAATCACAGACCCAGTTTGATAATTTGTAATGCACCTAATCACCAATGGGTGTGAGTGACAGAGGGGCCGGACCAATGGGATCTGACAGAGCTGACGGCCTGCACCTGATAAGGCAGGACAAAACTGAAAAATGTTGCTGCATGGGGATCCATGCGCTGATTAGGCTTATGTTCGATTCCAGTGAGTGCCGATTCATCAGTGTCCACCAGCACCCGTTTACCCGGTTCTCGGGTGTCAATGTGGTCACATCGCTGCCGGGACCTCGCCAATCTCTGTCACGCAGAATCAGTGTCTGAGAGAGCAGGAGCTCACCCCTGCCCCAGTCACACACACACACAGCAGAGCCGTGGCCCTAATCACAGCAACAAACACGATGAACTGTGTACACTAACCCTGCCTGTACACATACAGACCACACACAACTTCATCTGAAAGTGACCACACACAAATACACGCTAGTCCATTCTGAGATGTAACCCCCCACCTCACCCCCCTGAAGTGGCTTGGTCACCAATCAGGACCACTTTGTTAAGGCACAGGTAACCGTGACGACTCTAATCCCTCGGCAATCAGCCGGTCATTCATCACAGCTGCAGGAAGGGGGACAAGAGGTAGAGAGAGAGAGAGAGAGAAGAAGGGAGGGAGGAATAAAAGGGTGGTGGTGATGGGGGTGGGGTGGGGTGTCACAGACAGGGGCAACTGTGCAGACAAATGGCCCCAAAAATTCAGTATTAATCAGCAACTGATTTGCTGCCCCCTTAAAGCCAATACCACTTAACGACTGGAGAGAGGGAGGGTGGGAAGATGAGTGTGAGCCTGAAAACAGAGACAAAACAAGAGAGAGAAGGAAGACAATGAAAGCCAAGTGAAGGAATGAGCTAGAGAGAGACCGACAGAAAAAGAAGGAGAAAGGAAAGAACCTCATTGAGGCCTTATGTTGCATTATGTGTTTGGTTTGTGACATAGTAAAATGCTGTGTAAGGAGATTGCACACACACACACACACACATACACACACACACAGTAGTACCCCCCTGTTGATTTGTCACTGGAGTTGATCAATAGCTGTGATGGAAACAGAATCAGCTCAGATGGATTAAACGTCCCAGTGGCTCTGACGTTATTTTCCCATTAAGAGAAGGCTAATCATTACACACACACGCACACATACACACACACACGCACACACACACACACACACTGGTTCACCAATTCAAACACACACCTAAGAACATACATATGCATATATCCCTTTAGCAATGCATGGATGCATTTTCATATCAATTTACGCACAGTTATCAACATAAATAGGTCTTTATAGGCATATACACACACAAATACACACACGCATGTTGGCTGTTAAAGAAGTTGTGACTACAGTGCTAACAGTGTGACTGTATCGATCCAAGCTTGTTTCCCCCAACAACACACACTTTGGTCTTAAACAAAACCACACTCATCACTTTAAATGTCCAGAAAGTAACACATTATACTTTTGTCACATTTCATTACCCGTGTAAATCCTGCAAGAAATAGACTGGAAATTAATCTCTCTGGGTTATTTCCCATGCAATGTAATAAAATAATGTTGATTAGAAAATTATGAATGAAGAGATCCACATAGAATAATTATTTTGTGTGCAATCATTTTGATTTTAAATGTAAACTGATCTACAGTGCATGCACTTAAAGGATCACTTCACCTGAATTATGGAAAAAAATCCTCTAATTTACCTCCAGTGGGATCTTGCCAAGCACATAAATTTGCATGTGCCAAGTAAGAAGATTTACACACCGACATATTGGAATGAAGCTAAAAAACTCAAAAAGTGATTAAGACGGTTGATAATTTCAAGGTCAAAAAGCAAAACAAATGTTATCTTTGTAAAGTCCTGGTGTCTTGGGTTTGATTAACTGGGTTTAGATCTGGTGACTGTAAAAGGCATAGAATATGATTCACACCATTCTCACACTCACCAGACCATTCAGTGATCCTCTGTGTGTGTGTGTTTTCACTTATTTATTCAGGTTAGTTTTTTTTCATTTGTCAAAGGCTGGATTAGCATCATTCCTTCCATCTTTTACCTTCCCTATGGAGTCCCATGGAAGGGCAAAAACCAACAGTCGATGGGTTTCCTTTGCAGTGTTGTACAAAATAGAGGTGATTTTGTAGGAAAGGGGACAAAAAATAAGAATTGCTAATAGTCTGTTGTTTCCACTGAATGATGTCATGTGAATTAAACTGGATTTTCATCTCTTGCAATATCAATCCAATTAAATGTGACAATAGTTTTCCAGTAGCCTGCCTCTCGATTGCAACTGGCTCCCTGGGGCGCAATGTGTATACTTAAGAGTTTTTTTTTTTTTTAATCACATGTATCCATTAGTCATTTTTAATTTCACAGTTTCAAATTTTTCCTTTAGCAGGTTAATGGAGACACACTTAAAGTGTTTGTCCATCTCTCAACACTCATTCAGCCCTGAACCAGGCAGTCTTTTTAAAGAAGAAAAACTTTAAAAACAAAATCAGATATAAACTGCAAGGTTTCATTATTATCATTTTAAAGAACATATTGAAACAGCCAGGAACTGTAGTTTTTGCAAATGTCACTTTGTCAGGAATAACGTGTACATTTGTTACAGTCTATTTACACACAGCACCAGGACAGTGCACAGTAAGTGGGATTGATTAAAATAAAGCGTAGTGTTTGTTCATGATAATAAAGGAATATGTCACTGATTGTTGTTCATTGATGTGTTCATAATAGTTTTTGGACAACAAAGCAGCTCTATGGCACAGCAGAGTAAGCTGGATCAGGCTTTGAATACACAGACTTGTTACTTTGATAAATGTGGCCTTTTAATGGTTTTGGGTCTTTTCATGAGATTTGACTTTAGAAAAATACTGAATGTCACAAATATATTCCTCTAACATTACCTCATCGATGACAAGTTAACCCTGCCAGCAGAAGGTGGTTTAAGTGTGATATAAGTGTAAGATATAAATGATGTGAATACACTGTACATGGCCAAGGATGCAGAGGTGAGACCGTACATTATACGATGTGCGATGCAGAAAAGAACATGAGGCAGGAGTGCAGAGAGAAAGAGAAAGAGAGTGATAGCTCTGCAGGGAGGAAGCCTGAGACCATCTGCTGCTGGCTACCTGCTGTTCTTTCTCTCTCTTCGCTCACCTTCCCTTCTTTCTCCCCCCCCGTGTCCCCTGCAGTCTATGAAGGAACTCAGTCCGTTAGTCTCAGAGTTGGCGTGTACGCACCAGGGACTCAACAACATAACACAATGCATGTGCACAACAAGACACAAGGAGGTTTCAGTTTCAGTTCAGTTGTGACTTCATATTTCATATTTATGCTCTCTATTGCATATGTTGTCATTGTTGCACTGCTACTTCTTCATGCACCTCACATATGTCTCTTTTTTTAATATGCAAACATGACACGCACACACATACACAACAAACAGAAAACACACACACACAGAAAGGGTCTCTCTAATGGATTCTGAAGATTCCAATTTCCCCTCTGCCACCAAAGACAGAAAATCCTCTGAGCTCAATTACCCCTGTCTCACACACACCAGACTAGACCACAAACGCACACACGCGCGCACACACTCGGACACCTCTTCACACGCACACACATACCCACGCACACCTTAAACCACTGTGACAAGCCGAGAATCACACAATCAGAGTCACGCAAGCAAAGTGAGAGCAGTATTAGTCCAAGGTAGATTTTATGTGATGGGAGATAACAGGATGAGGTACAGGGGGGAAAAATGAGGGGTTGTTGGGAGGTGAGACTTTGGGGAGAGGGGGGAGGAGATACAAAAGAAGGAGATGGTGGGACAGAAGATGGGAGGATAGGATCAAGTTAAAGATGCAGACAGAAATATGTGAGTGTGGAAAACTGCAAAGCCAAAGAGAGATGTTGTGGAGATATAAGAGCAGAGCGGAGACGAGGTGCAGGCCTCTGGCTTTTACAGAATCCACTCTTCCAGAAACCTTATTAAATTCTACAATTAGCTGAACGTCTCAGGCTATAAATAGGCTCACTTTTCCCATTCCCTGATGTCAGTCAGCAGGCCAGGCTTCGACTGTGGGGGAAACAAAACAATTTAAATTATAGCGAGGCTCTCTCTTTGTCTGGCCACCCTTTTAACGGGATAATTACTAGTCTATTCATTCGCGCTCAGCCAGGGCGATATATCACCTTACTGTGCAGCGGCCCCGCTTTCTGTGATAAACGTCCTTTACTGGGGATGTGGGAAGGGAGGGGAGGGGAGAGGGAGGCTGGGGGTTAACGTGTGCCCGGTGATATCAGCTCACTGTCTGCCGCTGGCTTTCACCAAAAGCCTCGTCCACTAGATTGAATAGCCTCCTGCCAGAATCTAGAGAGCACCAGGAGTGCTGCACCTTGGTTTCCAGAGTGACACCGACACCTTCCCATGGGGCCCTGGCGATGAGGAAATGAGCGAGAGAGGGAATGAAAGGGAAAGAGAGGGAGCGAAAGGCATCTATTATTCAGCACGGCCCCGACCCCTGCATACGCACGCCATTAAAAATAGGAAATCCATAGCGGAGACAAATGGCTTCTAAATGAAGCGCTACAGGAGGAGAGCGGAGATAGGGACCCCTGTCACATGCGCTTTAATTGTCTCCCGGGGCGATAAGAGGATTTATCAAATTCATCGTGCTGTTAGGCCTAGGACGACGAGTGGTTGGAGAAACAGCGCAGCACGTGTTAGTACGTTCAAAGATACGCGCCATGAGACAGGAATGGGGAACAATAAGATCTATCATAAATTGTGCTGCAGCACAAACTGACTTATGGTTAAATAAAACCCAGTCCATGTGTTGCTCTGTTGTAAATAAAAAACAATGAAAGGAAAGAGTTGCTCAAACTTTCCATGGAAACAAAAAGCTGACTCTGTACCCATTGACTCTGTAGGTATGCGGGTACTTTAGTAGGTACTTAACACTCAACCGGTGAGACACACAGAAGGATCAGTAACTTTATCCCCATAAATTTCCTCCAGCTGCCAAAGCGATAGCTGCTTTGTCATCAGCCAAAAAGCTCTCACCTTAAAACCTTCTAACGTTCAGAGACTCGTCTGACCTTTCAAGGATTGCAAGAGCCTCCCTCCCACCGACGCCACAGGAGAGGAAGGAGCCACTGACACAGATGTTTTTTATTAATTAATTACTGATATAATGGTAGCATATGACGTTTTGAGCCAAATGGAAGGGCTGAGTGCAGATGTGGCAAACAGTGTTCACCTCAGAGAAAGTGAACCTTTGCCCTGAGGTCATGTCTCGGGGGCTGTTTTAGTACACTTTACCAATACTCACAAATATGCACATTGCACAAAAAAGTTCATCATCATCGAGCTAAGTCATTGCACTAGATGATGTTTCCAAGCAGCAGCCTCCAAGGCTGAGAAATGGAGAACTGAAACCTGCACTGTACTTGGAATGGCCACTTGAGTCTGCCCCCAAAAGTGACTAAAGTCCCTTACCCACTGGCCAAAAAACCCATTTAAACCCACTAACAATCAGCTTCTAACCACAGTGGGAAAAGGCCACCGTGGTGAATGACCATGTAGGTCGCCAGCTGGAGATCAGACATGAGTCTTTTGGCCAGTGGGAAAGGAGCCCTATGCTGATTTTTAGCAGGTCGACCCACTAATTTTAGTGGGAAAGCGGCATAAGTCCCCATATTCTCCTATGCCTTGCCTATGTCACCATGCTCATCTCAATAGAAGAATTTAGTATGTTTACAGCCTGTTACAAAACCAAAAACAGTTTTGGTCGTTAGGGCTAAGTTCTTCTTTCATTGCAGCTATTAATGTCTGAATTTACATATATGTCACATTAAGGCTTAAAGTTCTGCATAGCTGATTGACTTTGAGTGAGTGTTGCCTCTCCTCTCGTCCTATATGTGGACTAGCTATGAGTTGGATTTTGTGAGGCACTGCCAAGATGGCAAGGGTGGAGCAGCCCACTCTGAGCTTCAAGACCACTGTGCAGACTCCTGCATGACATCACAGGGACTATGTCCTTCTTTATAGTATTCCTTTATTATATTCCTTTATTACAGTGAACATTGGTCTCACATGCACATCTTGATTCTGCAAGTAGATGTCTTACTCTGCAACTGAGAATCGTTCCCAACAAAGGTTTGTTAAAAACTACAGTGCCCTGTTATTTCAGCAAATTACTTCCTTTAAAATAAATAAAATTAATTGAGAAACTAAATGTTTGAGACCTGGTTTAGAAAACGTATTGCTTCATTAGGAGCCACAGACAGAGCAGGAAATTAGAAAGTTTTGGGAGATGGACTAATATAATATTGTTTTTTTTTTTGGTATTTTCACTGAGTTGACAATATAAAAATTAGTCAGAAAAAAAGGAAAGTAATACCATTTCTATTCTAATACTCTAATACCAGGAACACACCATTTACAACATTTATTATCATGCAAGAAATGTCATGTTGAGATGTCAGTGAAATGCAGACCAATAATTCCATGCTAATCTAAAGAAACATTTTTCAACAAACTAATTCCTGCTGCTTGTCTCTAATTGTTATTTACATCAAACAACGTGCCATGTGATCTGCATTTTGGAACAAAAACAGCAGTTACCCAGACTGAGATTCTAATTTGGTGTCGTGCTGTTTTTATTTTTGCTCTGGAGACACATACACAGCATATTTGCTTTCAGAAAATGCACAGAGGCATGCAGCATACGTGGTTCTGTTGTTGAGAGATTATAAATGACCCCATTAAATTTAATGACAAAAGTGATTAGAACTTAATTAGAAAATGAGCACTTTTTATGATCGTTACAATTAACCCCAGCTGATGTTAGAACTGACCCTCGATGTGGAGCAGATTATGCCACCACTGTTCCACTGTTTTAGATAACCATGTGTTCCTTTTTTCATATTTCCCAGGGTACTTTGAATCACACAGATATGACTTCTCTGTATCCAATTTAAAAACACGAGTCTAAATAACCACAGATTAATGGAGTAATAAACCAAAGACATTTCAGCAGTCCCTGCTCTCATTCAGAGCTGAATTTGGGAGGCAGTGCCTTCTCTGAAATGGGTCTGTGACAGTTATGGTCTGGAGTAGAGAAAGAAAGAGAGTAAGAGAGAAAAATGTATCTAGAAAGACCAAAAAAAGTGTTTTGTTTAAGTGGAAATTTAGATGAAAGCAGAAAAGCGTGTTTGGGTTTGCATCCCAGGTAGATTGTGTGTGTGTGTGTGTGTGTGTCTGAGTGTGAGGGTGTGCTCTGTCTTTTGTGATGGATGAATGACAGTCGGCATGGCAGCTCATCTCCTCTCAGGCGGCTGGGTGACAGAGAGAGATGTTACAGCGCAGAGACAGCACAACCAGCCACACTGGCAGGCAGGTGTCACACACACACATACACACAAACGCGCACACACACACACACACACACACACACACACACATCCAAAGCATGCACCTGCATGCAACATCAAGATCCCCTTCTTCCCTTCTTGGCTTTCACTTGCCACCTCTGTCCACCACCTGTGTCTGTCTCCTGCACC
>OMNW01033279.1:0-21537 GCA_900303245.1 Selene dorsalis
CCATTTCCCTCCGCCTCTTAGGCCCTGAACCCTGACTGACTTAATCTTATTTTGGTGAGATATACAATAATGATTCCAGTTTACAATACTTGTTATTGTTATGCAACAAAGTTTCTACCACAGGGAGTAAGAAACTCAGACCTGCTAGCCTAGCATGCTAGCATAGGAACAGTAGGCTGGACACTGATAATTCTCATGAATGTCAGGACAAATGGTCTCTGGCCGTCCAAAGTTACTACAGCTGACTGGATACACTGGTGAAGTTGACTCTCACTCTGGTGGTCCTGAGGACATCACACACGTTGAGATGATGTGCTGTACACATGATCCCTGCCCTGTAGCTTCTGATAGTGGAGCTGTGCTGCCTTTTAACATGCATCTTACATATGAGCCTCATCTGACAAACAGGCCAGGTGAGGATAACGACATTATAATGACAGTAGATAGATGGCTTAGATTCAGCAGCATGTTTAATGAGTGTGTTGGTCATGGGTAAAGTGTAAGGAAAACAGAAGAACACCTGCTTAAAGCCGTTCACTTGTGATAAGATCACCTCAGACATATAGTGTACCAGGACTGAACTGGCCTTTATGTGGTCAGTACTGTACTGACAGTAGGGAGCAGCAGAGAGCAAAAAGTGTGTGTATCCAAGAAATATACATAGAATAAGTTTTTCCGCACATTTTTCCAGTATTGGCATCTTTCAGACGACCACTCTGAAACTTGAAGAAATGCATAAGAACAGCCTCTAGAAGCCATTACAATGAAAACATGGTGAGGACCGGCCTAAATGTCCTCATTTTATAAAATGGTTCTAACTCCGAAGGTTTAAAATTCACACCTGTCCTCACAATGATAGGAGTACAAACACACACACACACACACACAAAGAAATACACTGCCCTTTGTAACCAACCAATAAAAATTGCAAGTCAATTTCCGGTAATCACAGTGTCCTTATGATGATGTGAAGACCTTCTGTGTTGAGCTGAACTCAACATACTTAAAAAACACACACACACACACACATGCACAAAGGACGCTCAGGAGGGCAGAACAAATGAGGAGGGGAGTGAAAAAGAAGCAACATTATTGAGAAATTGGAAGTTTTTTTTTTATTATTCATTTCTATATTTTTTTTAGAGGAACAGAAGGAAAGGATTAAATGAGAAATTGGGGGAAAAGGTTTGTGAAGCTGGAGCAAGACCTCGGGGTATGATTAGGGGGAGAAGAAATACAGAGCGACGAGAGAAAACGTACAGACAAAACAAAACAGACAACAGGGGGAGGTGACGTGGAGACAACAGAGAGAAGTGATGAAAATGGAAAAGTGAAAAGAAGAACATGCTAAGCAGCAGTTCAGTTGTCCTAACAACCATAATGCAAACATGTCTTAGTGTAGTTTGCTTTTTTCCTTGCATACCCCCCTCCCACACACACGCGCACACACACACACAACAACGGAGGAAATGACTAAAAATCCAGCGAGTAAAAGGAGACTGCAGTTAATATAGTGAGATGTAAGAACTTATACCACCGCATATAGCATGTCTGTGTGAGTCACTTTGTCTTGCAGTGTTATTGTGTTCATCTCTCACCTCTATTAAATCAAACCAACATGCTTTCATATTGCCAGCTCCACATTTGTCAGCCCATAATCTACGACTCCCAGAAATACCCAGATTTGTCAGTGGACGGTGGGGTGGGGAGAGAGGATTTGTCAGCTTATCTGCCTAATAACAATTATTTGAAATAAATGCATATTTCTTTTGCCTTTGTCCACGTGTCATCCTGCTCGTCACCCTCCAGTGATTTTATTTTATTTTATATCTTTCTCCCCATTAGTGCCAGCGGTTGTCTCTCTTCATGATGCTTATAGAATATCTAAAGATTTCTTCTTTTTTTTTCTTTTGCTTACAGATTACAGCTTCTCTCTAAACCTCCCAGGCACATGGCGTGACATTTTAAATCTTCTGTCATTTCCTTTCCCTAGGGTGCCTGTCTAAGTCTTTTGTGTTTGTTGGTTCAGGGTGTTTGCGAGTTTTATCAAGTTAACTTTTAAACTTTTCCAGACAGTTTAAATGCCAGTTAGGAGATATACAAGCCTAATTTTGAAGCTGAAATAAAATGCAAATTTGTGGCAGGGCTGAATTCCCGCAGGAAGAACATCACCTTACAGTACCACTCAATTATTACCACTAACTCAACTTGATAAGCATTTCTGTGTCCAAGTGAAGATCATATCCCATCGGGCCTAAATTGACCCCACATCAGGGACTTAGATGTGGTTCAGTTGAAAATGTAGATATAATGGTTGAAAGTCTACCAGCAACATCTGTTTGTCAATTTCTCTGAATAATGTGCAGTTCATTTATCTGTCCTCTCTCTTGACTTCTATCACTGATAGTGTGATGGGTGCATGAATCCTACGGGATTGACAAAGAAATCAGCATTGACAGCTTCTCTGTTGGAAATGCTAGTTTTCATTTACTTTTTGTGTCATTTGTAATGGTCAATTCATCTTTTAATGGTTATTTCTATCAGAACAGCTTGAGCTTTGCAGTTACTAAGTAACTGTTGTGCAGGGAGTGAGAAAAGAAAGAGCACTGTTCATTCATCTCCCCAGTGCATTGTACAATCTGGCCCAACTACACCCACACCAGGTGCCCCAGTCATTTGACCCTTCAGCAGACTAGTGAGAGTAATTTATTTTAGTTATCTTTTACCCGTCAGAAAATCGCAGCAGGATGCTGAAGCTTAATTGTTATTTACTCTGCTTTACCTCTGCTCACCCCTCCTTTTTGTTTTATGTTTCTTTTCCCTGTGTTTGCAGATATCATTTCTCTGGGGAAAGCAGAAAGCTCCAATTGGGTTTATGGGGCATCAGTGCAGTTTGATTTTGTTATAAAGGCATCCCAATAAAAACTGGGGATGGACGCACAGGGCAAGGGGCCAGTCCCACTCTAAAAACAATAGTGAGTCAACGTAAATACTCTGGGAGCATATGGTCACTATACTGTTCCCCAGCAATAAAGCCAAGTGATGGAGGGATGGAAGGAGAAGAGGAAAGTAAATGAAAAAATGGGGGGGAAATGGGTGATAGGAAGGAAGAATAAAGAAGGAGAGTCACCCAGGCTAAATGAAAATAAAAGAGAAAAACAGAGAGCGCAAAAGAAAAATTAAAAAAAAAAAGAAATTATATAATAAATCATCTAAGGTCAGATGGTGATGCAACACTGACATGCAGATAATGCTGTTTTTTCTCGTAACAGGTTTAGCTGGTATACGTATTTTTTCTGGACATTCGAAATACAACTAAACATCATTAAAAATTATAATACATTATGTCAAAAATAAGATTTTGCTAGCATCAACTGGGCAAAGATGATATACAGATTGGAATTGATAGTATCTTTAAATCCAAATCAGTACATTTAATGTCACAAACATGTTTTTTCGCCTGTGTCATGCCTGTTATACGGTCTACAATGTTCTTTAAGCCCACAACTGTTGGCTCCAACAAATGGACGATAACCGCTGATCCACTATTTCCGTTTCTCATCCCAAAACAAACAACCAAACAAAATAACTCATTTACCTCTTGCATGTTGTAAAGCAGGCTCAGTGGAAAAAGTGTCATGATTAATGAGGCTAAATATTAGGAGATGTTCCTTTGTGTGGTTGTAAAACCAACTTTAACTGTCATCCAGGTAAAACAAACAATCACACTTCAGAAAGCACCCAAAGCTCAGCCAATGTTATACTTTTCCACTTTTAGGAAAACTGAAGGAACAAGACAATCAAAGACAACTGCAGGGCAAAAACAGAGAAAGAAAAATGTACTTGGAACAAGTTTGAAAACTACTGGGAATCTTAAAAAAAAAGGAGACATAAATGAAGCCCTAGAGATGTGTCAGTTGCAGCAAAGAGCTATTCTCTTGAATTTGAAAAGAACACAAAAGTGAATATGAGGGCTCCTTCATCTCCCCGAGACACGTCTCATTCATCACGATGTAGGGGACATGTTACCATCAAGTCTTTCCGCACCGTATTATCTTTACCACAGCTCGCTCTCCCTCTCACACTGAAGTGAGCTAAAGTAAAAATCCTCATCAGCTTGCTGCTGGACAGAATCACCCATGAATGTTTGAGTAATCACACAAATTCCAGACTGCATGTTTGGGGTCGCGCTCTCACCGTCGCTGTGCGTGCGTGTGTGCGTCAAGTGTTCGCCTGCATGCATTAAGTGCTTGGCTTCAAACATTTATGCGTGTGTGTTATGTGATCAAATGGTTCAGGCAGAAAGACTACCAATTTTTCCATTCCGCTCGCTTAGTAATTTCAGAAGCACAGGTCATCTGTGGGTGGTCTTAAGGTTTAATCAAGCACTGGAGAGGAAACAGAAAATGAGGCACAGCTTGATGTACAGCAGCATCCTTCTTAATCCATCTCACATAAAATTAGAATGAAAAAAAAATACTTCAGAAGTTCTTCAGAGAAAGGCTCAGTTCAAAGCCACAGTTTGAAAATGGAAGGATCCAACCAGAAAGAAGGGCAAGTTGGAAAAGCAGTCATTTTTCCTTTTAAATGGTCTTTGCTGTATTTATAAATCGACTATGGTGAAAAAAATAATCTCTCCTGAATAACAGACATGCTGCATTTTCCACATGCACTTAGTATTTACACAGAACTCAATAAAAACTCTTGACACTTGACAAAGCTGAAACTTGAGATTTGAAAGAAGTGAAAATTGTTTTCAAAATTACTATAACCCTTAATAAAAATGAATAATGAGGGGACAGCATTACTTCAACCCTGCAATAATTTGACTGAGGGGGTTGATCTTATTACAACGCTAATCTCTTTCTTTTTCTTTAAGCACGACAAAGAAGCCACTAATCTCCATCATGAATCAGCAATGTCGGGTTTATGTTTTGAGGTAAGGATCGGTTTTGTTAATACATATATTCTAATTTCCTTGCTCATTTTAAAGATTTTCCTGAGAAGGAGGCATAGCTTCCTGCAGTCTGAAGAGATAACACCAACGTGTAAAAACATAGGCCAGGGTAAGGACATTTTCTGCAGCAACTAGAATAAACTGGTTGATGAAAAAGGGGGATATGACAAATGTTACCGTAAATATGACACACAGACTACAGATAGCAGGTTAGCATCACCATGTGTTGTATAATAAAGCACTCGCACCATGCCCAAGGCAGACTCTGATAATAGGCATCACAACTTTTGAATATTAAAGGTTTGTATTCTTCAATTAATTTTGTGACAAAAGCAAACATCTTAGCTGTATTCATCATTTTTATATAACCACTGTGAGGCTTAGTCAAATCAAACACAAAAACTGAAACAAGTCTGAACCATCACATCCTTGTTTCAGGGTACAAAATTAAGCACTGGCCTGAATTCACAGTGTCTGTCTGCAGCTCTCTGCCAATGATAATTGGTGTTTCAAAAGGAAACACAAGAGGTGGCAACTGCTGGCTTATGTGAGAAGAAAGAAGTGGGGATGTGCTAGAGAGAGGTTTAGACTCATAAGAGTCATGAAGTCGTGAGTCTGTCTGACTACCAGGTCAGTTGTCCTCCTCTTTTCTCTTTCTCAGTTGTACTGTGTCTCACCACCGTGTGACCTTAAACTCAGAACCCTCCATTTACTCCTCTCTCTGTCTTTTAACTTTGTGCACCTGTCCGCCAGGCAGACTCTGACAATCTGCCCGCAGAGATCATTTATTAACGGTCAAAGTCAGGGCTAAGCACACAATGCACGTACGGATATTTTGAAATACAAGTGTAATTGGCCTTATATGCTACCTCATTAGCCTTTGGAAGCTAACACTTGTATTAGTGCCAAATAACTGCGAGCTTAATGTGCTTCTAATTAGCCTTGTAAGCCATTCACATTTGTTATTTGCTTCTGCTTAGGTGAACTTTCAGTCACAGAGGAACAGCAGCTTCTGGGACAATTCTCCAAAAAATCATGGCACATATATACCTGACTTTACTGTGTAAAGGAAACACTGATGGTTGAACTTAAAATAGAAATCTACCTCTGATAATTACAGCAACAGTGAGAAGAGTGCTGTTTGTAGGATTAGTTATTCCTAACAAACAATACGTCACAACATTTATTTAAAAAGAACATCACAAGGAAAGCTACAATATGTTTCATGGATCAGCATATACATATAAAATTGTGTTTTTTGGCAAGTTCCATAATTTATAACATCGTTTTGTAGTTGCATCTCTGTTTTAAATATCGTCTGGTCAGTCTCCCTTACATCTCTTTGTGTTACTCTAAATGTTTTATTCTTTAAAGTTTTGCAGGATTAAAATTCACTTTTTTTTATCATATTTTATTTACATGCAAACCATTAGTGGCTAATACAAACTGCTATGGCTCAGTGACTCTGAGGACTGACTTTTCTTTCTCCCTCTGATTTTGAAGTATTACTGACTTGACTTGTGCAGAGGAAACACTTATTACTCATACAGTTAGCTCAAAATAGAATTTTACCTGAGGTAAACGGGCTGCCAAAAACAATGAGTGGTGTGCAATTTATGGGGAAAGAAAGTATGGCTGAAAAGCATACAGTTATTTGTCATGAGAAATAAACGGCAATATTGAAGCTAAAGGAGGTGAATAAGAATAAGAAGACTGCTGCTATATGAAGGTGCTGCTGTGTCTTCTGTTAAGATCTTTTCTCATACATATAGTAAAAACTGAAGAGAACTGAGGCAAGACATTGTACAACATGACATCCTGTGAACGTCTTACATAATGACCACCAGACACTTGCACTGACATTTTATCACAACCTTGGTTTGATGAAGCAGTTAGACCTGAATGGGCTGGTGCCCTGACTAAAGAGCTCATTTCAGAATGAGCTGGCAATAAAACCACTAGAGAAAAACTGCTGTCCAGAACCTTTCTTGCTTTATTGCCTGGAAAAAAATGCATGCATTAAAGCTTTACTCCCTGTCCAACTATGCTGAGGGCAGCCTCACAGACTGTGGTAACAGTAATGTAACTTCTTTTAGCCCAGCAAGCTGCACAGCTGTCTTACCAGCCTCACAAGGGAGATGGTGGAGTAGCTGCACTAATCATAGCAAACTCTGAGCTAGGCTGGTGAGACTAATTGGCTGGTCAATAATCTGAACAGCCTGTAAAGGGGAGTGACCACCAGTTGCCCAGCTGAAACAAAGGGGAGCAACAATCATCACAAATCAAGCTCCTCATTACAGACATGATCTGTCATCCATAGTTCAAAGAGTCTTCTCTTCCTCTGCTTGTTTATTTCCATGAAGACAACAGTGAAAATTAGGATGAGCTTTCACTGCAGTCCAGTTGGGCGTTTGACAACTCTGACGAACTCTGCTTTTAACCAGAGTTTATGTGTCACATATGCAAAAGTTGTAATTGTCAAGTTGCAAGAATAAACTGTTGTTGACCACATTTTACAAAACACAAAGTCAAGGACAGCATCCATTAGCAGACAATGGAAACGGAGCAATGAGAATGAAAATGATTATATTCAAAATTATTATTGCATTAGTTTCATTCACTGTATATCTATTCATTACTTACTTACTCCAATTACCTTACAACAAATTCACTTGTGAAAAAAAGTTATGTTTTCCACCTCTTCATGTTTACAACCATTCCAATGACATGATGCTCTAAAAAGGGTTAAACCACTAAAGACAAAAAAGGAGTTGAGAAAAAGAGAAGAGGTGAAAGTGAAAAACTGAGAAGGAGAGAGAAAGAGAACAGGTGTGACACTAAATGGCATTTAGCATTTATCCTGACTACAGCTTTATGCTAAACTGCTTCAGTTCATCACGTTATATTACCGTATCACTTCGTGCCTGTGTGTGTATGTGTGTGTAGTGTGTGTTTAATAACTTATTTTGGGGCCATAAATAACCTGTCAGTTAGACAGGCAAGCTTAGACAGAATTGTAATTCCTAATAAATCTCAATGCAACCAGGCGGAGGAGGGAGAGCACTTTTCTAACTTCTTCTCTCAGGACTTTCACTTTCAGATGAATTTTTCTCTACCTTAATAACCAGCGGAGCCTAGAGGTTAGAGCACTCCTCCTTCACCCCACAACCTTCCCGCCCTGCTTCCTCTTACCGGCACCAGCACCTCACCACGCCCTCCTCCTGCTGCTGCATCTATAATGCCTCCGCAAAGTCTCGCTGCTGTGACTATGTTTGACTGAGTGAATGAGAAGCAGAAGAGCCACAAAGACTGTAGTGATTACCTGACATTCCCTGGATAAATAATACTTTCAAAAGGCTATGTTAACATAATTCAATAATTCATATCCAGTTTGATTGTTTCTAGGTGTAGCTTTACCTAACGAGAACTCACTCTGACCACAAGAGCACTGTCCTCAGGTCAAATAAGACTAAGGCAAAACTCAAGGGAGAAGAAATCTGCCTCTCTCCACCCTTGGTTCTCGTCTCACCCTTTCATGACAAGTGTTTTCAATAAGGAAGTATTATGACAGCCTCTCTACAAAGCAGACACACAAAAGAACACACACACACACACCGTCTTTAGCCCTGTGCAGTGTTAACAGGCTTTCTGCCAGTGAAGCAGAAAGACTAAGAGTTTAATAAGAGAGAATCATCAGATATCTGTGACAGGCAACATGTACACACACACACACACACACACACACTCAAAAGAACAAAACCCTCCACAGTATTAGGAAAAGCTTCATGACATAAGCACTTAAATATACACAGCCCTTATTGAGTACGTGTATACTTTTGTGTCCGTATGCGTTCTGGTGTGTAGCTGTGTGTGTGTGTATGTGAGTGTGTGTGTGTGTGTGTGTGTGGCCTGTGAACCGTCATGGCGACACAGGTCTGTCTGGGAGGATAAGAGTGTGACGTCTTATCAGCCACAAGCCAGACAGACACACAAACACACGTTCTCAGACACACAAACACACACACAGTGGGATAGCATGCCACCTCATATCAGCTATATAGCATGGCCTGTCACTGCTGGTGCGGGTGGGAGGGGGAACAGCAGGAGGGAGAAAAGGGAGGAACGGTGTAGAGGCATCGGGGGTCGTGCAGGGAAAGTTGAGGGATAAAGAAAGAAAATGAAAAATGGGATGAGAAGAAAAGTGACAGAGGAGAGAAAGATGGGGTGACAACATTTCCCTCTGGAGATAAGAAATGATGAAGACAGGCAGGGATGAATGATCAGAGAGGAGCTACGTCGGCGGCCATTAGCGTTTAGACAGACTGTCCAGTAATCAAAAGGTCTTACTATCTGTAGCAGCATTAGTTTGCCTGACACAACCATCAGACAACACTGAGATCTTAGCGTGCTCGAGTTCAGCAGTCGAACAGAAGTCAGTCTGGCCAGTCAGTGACAGACTGAGAGAAACTCCACATTCGCTTCATATATAGAGATGGGACAGATTCCCATGTTTACAACTTGCAAGGTTAAAAAAAGTAGAGTTGGTCAATTAAGTGGTCTATTAAATATGGTTTAAATGACATCAAATGACTGGTTTCCATATGGTTTTGCTTCAAGCTGAACACATCGCTAACTTGAACTGGCGACGGTCCATCAGGGAAGTCACACATCATTTACACTGCTGGTTCTTGTAGATCGTAATGTAACCAAGTGTGGGTTTTCCTCACGCAGCATATGTAGTGATGAAATAGTAAACAGGATGCAGTATGATGAATGGCAGCAAGTGCTCCCTTATTATTATTCAGACTATATCTAAATAGTTAGACCGATATTATAAAAAGTACTCAATGACTCATGACTGCTTAGTGACCAGTTAATCTTTGCACTCAGACTTCGATATTGAGGGATGAGTTCAATGTCTGAGTAAATGACCCACTGAGTAGATGGTGGTTAAGTGGGTGAAACACTGAAAGGGTGTAAAAAATTATTGACTGATTTGTTTTGAAAGTGAATGAAATCTGCATTGATTAAATGACCGGCGCAGTAGTTACCACGAAGAAGCAAGAGATGACACATATGCAATTAAAAGGGAGAAATTCATGGCATGATTAATGTCAGTGAGAAATACATGTTCATTCCAACAATGATATACTCCTCTAAGATCTGACGGGGCCGGCCCAGACATTAGCCTCAGAAATGTCAGGAAAATGGCAAAAGAGTTTGGAGGGAGGGACGAGGGGAGGGAAGAGGAGAGCAAAGAGGACAAGGGGAGGAGCTGATAGAAGGAAAAAAGAAGAGAATAGAGAGAAATCATTTTATTACAATACATAATTATAGTAATGTCAAAGAGGTGTGCTGGAAAAGTGGTTGAATGAAGAAAAAAATACAGGGGAGGTGACGCAGGAGTGAAAGGGGTGGAGAAGGGGACGGTAGATACAGATCATTTGACCACTCAGAAAATGAGTTACAGAAGTGTTGGAAAGGGGAGGGAAAAAACGGAGGAGGAGAGGGAGGAATAACAGAGGAGGAAAATGACTTGGGAACACAGGCCATCAGTCACCGGGAAAGCAGGCCTGACACTACTGCATCAATAATTCAGATGACTACGGCTAATGACCGAGATCCAAACAAATCACCCCTGAATTCACTGGGAGAACACTGAAACATTTCACTGAGCGAAATATGGCACCATTACAGCTCGTTTTTGTTGCAGTTTTGGGGTATATTGGCAACACACAAGGGAAAGTGGTTGGACAGAGTACTTATATCTCCTGAACCCTTGAAACATTCACATTTATTTTCATGAGAAAGAAGGGACGCGGAGACTCAAGTCACTAACAAAAGACCGGGCACTGGTGTGCGTGTATAAAGGAGGAAGCTTGATCTGAGAGAGGAGAAAACAGAAAGAGGAAGATAATAACAAAGACTGTCATAGAGTAAATGGGCAGAAAAAGAGAGGAGCGAGCAATGAAAGTCTCAGTGAGGGCACTGACAGTGGAGAGAAGACAAAAAAAAAACAATGTAAAGACAAACCCAGATAGTGCTATTTGGCAGCAATCAAGCCCATTGTGTTGTCTGGCATTGGACGTATGATGTAACTCACACACACTTACACTTTACTCCACACACTGACACCAGCACCTACACACCATGGAGAGACACCGAAAACTACAATCCCACTTTCCCACCACAGCTTGAATAAAAACTTTACTGCTAAGCTGACTTTACCTGGGAGCTACATAGAATATTTTTGTATATTTTAATATTTTTTGCACATCTGAACTTCGGTCAAACTCAAACTGGTGATCATGCAGTTGATAAAAGTAAATGTTTAGTTTGAGTAATAACACTCAAATCTATGTTAGCTCAAGTCCTACAGTATCCGTTCAAACACAAACACATCACAGCCTTCAAAGTCCCATGAATTATTTACGAATGTTAAAAACTCAAATGTCAGTACATGTCAGAGAGGAACTATGCAAGTTTGGTTGCTTTTCCTCTGTTTTGCTAACCCTCCTCTGGTCCATGCGCATTTGTTTTCAATGAAGCCGGTGAGGAAGCAATCTATATTTATTTAACCATCACAATGACTCTGAAGGTGTTTGGTTAAGGTAAAAATGTATCTTGGTTAAGGTAAAAATCCTGCATAGTTCCTCTTTAAAACACCTCCCAAGTCAGTGGGAAGTTTGGAGCAGTCCAAAGGCCTCTTAAATCTGTAGGGCTGATTGATAAATGTTTTTAATATGTCTAATAAAAGTAGTGATCGTTATTAATGATGGATATGCATGTGTCCTTTTGGTCTAATATCATGCAAGTGCAGCAATTCAGCTCCTGCCTGGAACCTTTGTTGCACTGTCGTCCCACCTGTGCTCTCTCTATTTCCTGACAAAGGTTTACAGAGCTCACTGGCTACTTCACGTATACACCACATGACCACACATCAGAACTGGAATTACAACGCTCGACAAAATGTTATCATTACACGCATTTTTTTTGTGCGTCATCTGCTGCTGTCAGTTCTCTGCTGACCAACCCCTAACTCTGATATAATGTTCAAAGCTTAAAACACACAGCATCTCACAATCTCAAGAGCTGACACATCAAAAGCTTCATACACTTTAAAGGAAGTAATTACTGGATATGTCTATATTTTCTCATATAATACCATTCTGAGCTGTAAAATCCATGGGCAGACAGACACAGTGTATAGTGTGTAAACAGTGAGCTACAGTTTATTTTTCGATGAACAGGTCACCTAGAAAACCAAGAGTCAATAGTGCTTACATAGTGTTTAGCTTCATAAGCCCAAGTCTAAACTCAGCAAGTGGCTTGGGTTTATGCCCTGAAGGGCCCACCCGGTAGTTTATTGCGCCTCTGTGTGCAGAAGTAGCAAGCTCTTATTATTCCGATCCACTTATTAGACTGGTCCCTGGGTGTGGTAGCAAGCCCACTACTTTGCAATCTCTGTCCCTCTGTAGATATATAACTCTCTAGATATATAATTCTCCTTGCCTCAGACTCGCTGCCCTGGACTTTTTTTGCTCTTTACTTCCCCTGACTCCTCATGCCTAGGTATAAGAAGTGCTTACATTGGTTCTTTCTTTGTGCTGTAGTCAGCCTTAAGACAGAAACACAACACAAGGTAGATATAATATCTAGCAGAGCTGGGGTGATGAACGAGGGAGTATTGAAGGGATATAAATATTATTTCTCTCACCATGACTATTTCTTTCATTCCCTGAGGGGCATATAGCAGGATTTAAAAAGGTAGGGGTCCAGCACCGCTGCCCTTACTTCTTTTTTTATTTCTTTTAATTTCTTTCTTTCTTTCTTACCATTTGTCACAATCTTGATGTTTCTCCTTTCTCCCTTTCAGACTCCACTTTCATCTTTATATTCCACCCACCAATACATTCATCCTGATTAGTTCTAAGGAAAGACAAGTAAGGCTTTCTTACACATTCAACTTTCTAGGGCATAAATACCAGAGCCCAAAAACTGTCAGTGTCAGTGCTCTGAGGTCTGACCTTTTTTCATCAGCATGCACAGTTTTGCTGGGAACTGTTGTACTGTACTGTGCTGATTTGAAATTCCTGTGCAAACTTATGAAGAAGGATTCCCAAGGCAACACCCTCTACGCATAACAGAGGCAGCAGCAACCACCCTTAACTGAACTCTGAAACTGATTTGGCAAAGATGTGATTTGATGCAGGCAAAAGCAGGAGGTATTTAAAAGACTGACTGTTGCGTTTCATTTTTCTTCTTGTCTGTTCTTGACGGGCCGAAGCACCAGTGCATTTGATCCAGGGCTGTAATGCACAGTCAACACTTTATACTGCTCTTTCGTTTAGAGGGCTGAGATTCCATTAAGTTTCCAGTATTGTTTCAGCTCCATTTGATTTTGATGAATAACAAAGAACGTGTATACAGAGTCGATTTTTATAACACAGCTAAAATGGCTTTAGAAAAACAACTGTGACCTCTAGATTACTGGGAGGGTTTTGCGGTAAAGCAAATGCAGATAATATTAAATTAGCCACCAAGACCAATCTTCTTGTCTTGTCTTAAACGCTGCTTGATTTAAGTAGATACAAAAACAGCCTCGTTCCTATCTGGATGAGAGGTAAAACTATAAGTGTCAACAGAAGTGAATCCAAACAACAGTGAGTCCTGCATGACATCAAAGCCAAATCCAAACCCTGACAATGAAATTATTCTCTGCAAATGCATTTAATATGCCAGCAATAAAAGGACAGTCACCCAGCCCACAGTGTAGCTGTCATTCTAATCATATACGGTCAGATCATTGTAATTATATTTTCTTAAACAGTGCTTTAACAATATAATGATTTACTAACTGGTGAAAGCTAGGGAGGAAAATGGACATTACAAGAATATAAATATACAGACCTTTGAATACTAACTACTGATATGAGTGATGTTTAAGGACTGCCTATTTTATAACTTTTAGCCCATATTACCCGTCCTCACAGCTTATAGTTAAAGCATATGGTGGCCAGGGCAAGATGAAGGGCACTGAGCGAGAGCCGAAGTTGGTGAGATGAATACAAAGTACTGCTTCCCCATTTTGTCCATTTTCAGCTAAATAAGATCTTCCTGTGCCTCCTCCACCTCCTCTGCCATGGCCCCAGGCAGCCGACGGGGAAAGTACATTTCTCACATTATAACCCCTCAATATCTCTCCTGTGGCTCATTGAAAGTATGTCTGTGTGTGTTTGCCTGTGTGTGTGACTATGTGTGCCTGTGTAAGTATGTGTGACTTGCTCTTGTCTGCTACTCAGCACAGTGTCGAACTCGGATCTTTCAGACAGGATGGACTAAAGTTAACAAAATTGAACTCGAAAGTTTTAAAGACAGTCGTCTCAATGTCAAAGACACAAACTAATAATAGCTGGATAAATTTCGGCTGGGTAAGTGATTGAGAAATGCTCTTTCTGTCACTCATTAGATAATGTAGAGGTGTCCTTGAGCAGGCAGTGCCTAACAGCAGACTGTGGCTATAATGGGCAGCTCCCTGGTGTACTTTTGTGAATGTGAAGCGAGGCACTGCTGAAAATAAGCAGTGATGTTAGAAGACTGTCCCTGGGTAGAAAAAAAAAAAAGGTTTAAAATAGGAATGATTCATTAATGACAGTCAAACCTAAGCTTTAACCAGGATAGTATAACCAATGTATGAAACAGAATTTGCATCAAGAAAATAAAGATACTGCAGATTCATTTGTGCCTACCACAAATGACCGGGCACTAAAAATGTTGCCCTTTTATTAGCTAAAGTCTCCAAAATTATGAGACGCGAGATTGTGACACAGTAATTACACATACACAGCAAAGCCATTAAAATCAGTGAGTAAATGAGGCGTTTACATCAAACTGCACAGGAAGTATGTCAGTCTTAATTATTCATTCATCCGTTCACTCATTCAAATGTTTTTCAATCAATGGTTGATCAGTGCATTTGTTCATTAGTATGTTCTTCCTCTCAGTCGGCTCTTTGTTCATTCATTTGTTGACATTCAATTATTAATTCATTCATTCAAATATTTATTCACCTGCCATGTACTTGACCATGCATTTCTTCATTTGTGTATACCACAATTCAATTTGTATGCCAAAGCCTTTGAGAAGACAGGTGTTGATGAGTTAAATTTACACCACCGACCTGGTTCAAATGCTTTGGTCTTTAATAAAACTGATAAACACTGCCCACTAAACATCAATCGTCTCCAGATTTGAACATCAAGTTAACACAGAAAGCATCTTACTTTTTCTTTTGGTATCACTGTAGGATGGTAGGATGGTTGACAACAAATCACTATTATCTACTTGAAAACCTCAGCAAGCAACATGATGCTTCCATCATCGCTTTCTTGCCTGCACAGCTACAATACTGAATGCAAACACTGGCACCACTTCCTGTGTTACCATCCACTATGGCTGCCATTTTAGTTCACATCACTGTCACCAGCCATGCATCAGGTGTGTCACACAGTGCATTAGGATCTGGAATTACCAGGTGCATCATCTGATGTTTGGAGGTTATGTTATGATACTTATGTCAGATGACAGTAAAGGCACCAAATTGTGAGTCTCACAGGTAAATAAAGACAAAAAGAGGAATCACAAGCACATACCAAAAGATGTAAAGAATAAAGAATGAAATAACAATGTTGTTTAATAACAGCACATGGATGAAATATGGTGGCAATGATTTCAATTACTTTAAAAATGTAACGAATCAGACTAACAATCACAAATATTACCCCATCTCGGTTTCATTGCCTCCCACACAGTATAGATTCATCTTGTTGTAAAGCCACCAGAAGCGTGAATGTGTGCCAGTACCAGTGCCATCAGAATGGTTCATCCTGTTAAGGTGACCAGTCACACATCTGCATGTCACCACGGTTTTTATATTACAAATCACGCAGCATGAGACGAAACAAGCCTTTAGACAAACATCAGCTCGCGCGAGCACATCACAAAATCTTGCACTTTAGTAAAACGACCAAAAGACCGCCTCTTACACTTCATAAGCAGAACTGAAATGCGCATATTTCGGGGCTGTGCAGCTGTGGTTATTGTGTGACTCTCGCGCATCGTCTCATCTCGATTAAGCTAGCGAGAAGTAAAGCACAGCACTTCCTGCTTACACGACTTTCAAAATAAAACCTTCCATAGCGATAATGTAGCAATGTTTGGAAATAGCCACGCTAATCTCAACAAAAGTGAAATAAATAAATGAACAGCATTAACGCGTCGGTTATGTAAATGGTGTTACCCAACATATCAGTGTTTGTAACCATAGGCTACATCTACAGGACATTAGCTAGGCTACCTCAACGAGTTAGCTTACTATGACAACCGTGTATGTATGTTTCATGCAGAGAGCAAGCCAGCTTAGTCACACACAACAAAATGTTCAATGAAAACGTGTGAGCAGTGTGTTATTAATTTCATAAGATGAGTAGCAATTATTGTTCTCCAGTGGATAAACATATTAGCCCCGACTAACTTCCTGTATATTCTGGCTAACCCTCACCAGTTTAACGCGCATCGGCAGATTTAACCTGTGCCCCCTTTTCATTTAACACCACAATAATATTCGTCGAAAATATTATTCACACGGTTGTAGCGTTACCTCCTTCTTCTTCTGTCCTCCCCCGGGTGGCAGACATAGCAGCAGCAGGAAGAAAACAGACAGGACTGTCAGGTTAGCGGAGGTTTTGGTCCAAACGGGCGCCATGACGGAAAGATGCTCTGACCGAGAGACACGTCTCCGCCCGCGGATTGGATTCTGAACGGACCAATCAGCGTAAAGAGGTTTGATGCGCCGGCGTCTCTGGGTCTTGTAGTTTTTTTTTAGCCTGGAAGCGTCACTGACGTAAAGCGTTAAATGCTAACCATAGGGCATCATAGGCTACATGATACAAACTCATCAGACAAGTGGCAGACTAATTAATGGCAGCTGCTAATGGCACATTACTTACAGCCTTGTGTTTGTTTATAATTATGTTATGGTAACGCACTGCAGACACTTCCTGTAGGCTCAGGCTATACACAGTTGCTACTTTGTCACTTTACATCCTTATATATAGGCCTAGTGTATTGAGAACAGGACAGGGGAAAAAGAACCTTCAGCATAATTCTGATCCTTATGAAAGAAAATGAAAATGAACAACAAAAACCACTATAATAAATGACTTTGTCACTGATGATTAGCTAAATTGATTTGATAAATCCCAAATTATTACATTTCTGGTTGGAATCCAAAGCAAATGATGTTAGGTTTACCAAATGTGATGCTTTTTCACAGTTTTAGGGGTTTGACATCACCTGACTGTCAGTTGTCTATGAATATTTATCACACAACAATAATACAAGATTAGTTATTTTATTTTCATCAGAATGCTGCCACTCTGTCCCCTTGATTAATTCATTTTACTAATTTTCTGTTGTGAAAATGTTCTGAGTGAAGATTTCCTCCTGATTAAGTTCCTAGTCTGCAACTGGGCCTACAGTTTGTCAAAAGAGTGAATGACTGTGTCACCTGAACCAAGAACAGCAGAGTTCGTCTTTGTTTCTCTCGCTCATATGTTGTGGGAGGGGTGAGTTTGTCACAGACACTTGATAGAGTTAATTGAGGGGGACCACTAATTTATGTGAAACCACTGGGGATGACTTGTCTCCCTGTTTCCCCATGAAATGACACCTAAGCAATTTGTGACTAATGTAATGCAGTACATTAGCTTTGCAATAAATATTGTGAGTAGCTAATATTGTGCAAGTGCATAAAACTTTTCATACTTAGAGCACCTGTCTGCGGGTCATTTCACATCAATCAGGTATGCCCACATTTTCACGGCGGGGGCGGTCATAGGCGGCACTCTCTGGCTTCCTCCCCATGCAGACTGTGACTGTTTTATTAATTTGATACTGTAATTGACACATGTATAAAGATGTCATACACCTTTCAGTATAATGTAGTCCAATGCAACACCACAAGAAACTACAGCCCCATTATCCTAACACACAAAAAACACGCAAAAATAACCTTTAGGCCTTTAAGTATTAAAATGGATATTGTAATGGATATTGTACTGAATTGCATTGCATTGGACATGGTTTTCTACTTTTCTGGCCACTCCACATAATACCCCATATCTATAACCCAGAGGCAACAGAGGGGAAGTGCCTAATCTAGTTTGTTTTGTTACATCCACTCTCTGATGTGCAAAAAAGCCTTCCTGTCTATCTCTTAAATTGTATGCCAACTGAGGTGGTAAACATTCTATTGAGTCAGTTCAGCTCTTATCCCCATAACAGTAGTCTTGGGTTGTAAATAGTGTTGAAAATGTGCTGATAGACCCCTTCAAAGCCTTAAATTAAGAGAAAAAACAAATACAGACAAATTGCCAGTTTCTTTTATTCTTGTAAGTCAGTTTCTTTGGAACTTCTCATTCTATAACAAGCGCAATAATTTGCACCACACACAAAAAATGAATTCAAAATAGTGCTGGCCAATCTGAGCAATGCGGTGAGTGCCAGTGTATAAATAAATGCCAATGTATGAAAAAACACTGATAACAAAGTCAGTCAGACACTGAGGTAGACATTATGGAGCAGACGATATTGTGCTGACATGTTATAGCAAAACAGGCAGTGAGAATGGATCCCTACAGCAAGCGGGTGAAGGGAGGGGGGTTAATGGCCCAGTAATAGATGCATAAATGGCTTGTGCAAGGTCTAATGACTTGCTGGACTGTATGTAAGTATGCATATATGAAGTATCTAACTTTCATCCTCTTCTGTCATACACACACTCACACACATACACAAATGCAGGCATGTTGAAATATTAAAGCCAATGCACTGTGAAAGAGTTAGTCATTCTACAACATATCAGTCATGGAAACATTCCCAGACTCGGTGGGCTTGGTTGCAAAATTTGTCAAATGACTTTCTTGGATTTGCCTCACATGTCTTTGACATAGCACCGAAGTTCCTGAACATTTTCATTGAAAAGTTACAAAAGTTAATAGGATTCCTACTAAAATGGGTTAAAATACATATTTGGTCCATGGAAGAAAATACACAGAATTTGTATTTTCCTTCGAACACTAATTTGCCTGATCTCAAGAATAAAATGCTGTTAAAAATAAACAATTGTTAAGTTTACTGGGGAAGCCTGGAACTCCCCAGCACTAACTCCACCCTGTTTCCATGCACATCCAATATCTCAGATAATCGAGCAAATGCTAGCCTGTAATTTGCAAGTTGCTGTGTAACTTTGTGCTGTAACAAGAATAAATATGACCGTCCCATGAGCTTTTGCTCTCTCTGCAGCTAGCAAAGCAAACAGCTGCACTTTGCGTTTGAGCAGAAGAATAAAGCTCCTATCTGATCAGAGCCTAGAGGAGCAATGTGAAAGGGAGAGAGCAGAGGAATGGAGAGGGAGACAGAGAAGCCTGTTACTGCCACTGCACAGCTGCATCGTGCTCCTCGAGAGTAGTGGGGCAGGTATAATACCACATGAGGATGGAGACGTCAGTATGCTTTGATAAAAGAACAAGAAGAGACAAAAAAGGTAACTGTGACATGTATGTGTATGTTTTTCACACATGAAAACCACATGTGTCTAGTTTAAAATATCCCTGAGGAAATGGTTTCGCATGAGAAATTTCTGTGCCTTTTACCCAGCACATTATATTTAGTATAGTGCTTAGCTGTCTTTGCTTTAACTTTGCAGTGAAGCCAGTGAAATAAGTGAGGGGGGGTTCCGTATATTTGCATATCTGGGCAAGCAGCAGAGATATAAAGCCTTGTGAGAGGCAGGATGGAAGGAGAGAAAACTGTTTATGGTGTTTTAAAATGCAGGGGAAAGGCAGAGGGGAAATTGGAGACACAGAGAGAGAGAGAGGAGGGGAGAGATGGGTGATGTCATATCCAGCTGGCACAGGACTGGGTGCCCATATCCGAGGTCAGCCGCTCCCTTATAAAAAATAACGAGGCCTCGGAAAAATGATTAATTGCCCGACAGCACAAAGTTTATAGAAAAGAAAGAGAGGTGGTGGCAGGAAGGTGGAGGTGGTGAGGGTCCCTGAGTTACAGAGGAGCAGGAAATAGAAAAGGAGCCCATGTGAGAGAGAGGGGTTGAGAGAGTGCAACATCAAAAGGGAAACAGAGAGAGAGAGGGAGCGAGAGCAAGCAAGGGAGATCTGGGGATAGAGAGGGATCGGAGGCAGAGACAGACAGTGAGAGGGGAAGTGAGAGAGAGAGGCGTGTATCAAGAGAGCTACCAAAGAAAAGAGGAGAGGGGAAGGAGCAGAGAGAATGAGTAAGGCATTCATTAATATGATGTTCGTTATCTCTGACTCACTCCCTTAACAAATGTTCCTCTGTGTTCTCTTGTGTGCAATTCAATAGGCCTATAGCTGTGCGTGTGTGTTTACCTGTGTACGTGCTCATCAGGCATCTCGGTATGAAGGCATGTGTGTGTCCACTCTCAAAGAAAAAGACTTTTAACTGAACACCAGCCGACTGCACTTGAAGCCTATATAGAAGTCAAAATGGCATAAAGTGGAGAGAGCTGAAATGATCCCTAATGCAGAGGCTTTGAAGCTGCAGTACGAATCTCTGTGGAAGAGAAACCAAGACCACATCTTGGAAGAGAAGTTGTGTTGAAACAAATATGATGCATATTTTTGAAGTGTCAAACTCACATACATCCATTAATTATTTTGGATATCCTGTAGTGATATTGACTTTGACATTGGTATACACTGTTGCTGGAAGTAAAGAGGTAACTGGCGATGAAGTGAAATATGCAATGTTAGGGTTTTGCGGAGTTACAAAATATAAATGACGCATAAATTCTAAAAGGGATGATAATTCATGGAGTTTAAATCCTCAGCAGGATGTGATTGGGTGTTGTGATAATCATATTCCTTCTTGTTACAGCATGGCAAGGTGTTTTCCGCTTGGTTAGCAGAGGAGGTCCGAGTCTGTGAGAGGACATTATTCAGCATATCCTACCTGTCTTACCTCGCCTGCAGTCATCATATCTAATGTGATAGGTCAGGAGGACAGGAGTAAAAATTATTATGAGCAAAACATAACTGCTGAAGATGGCAGAGTTCTGCAGATTTGCATGCTACAATCAGCACTTCATCAAAAAAGGTAATTAAAAGTCACATTCTGACTCACACAGTGGGATTCATGGTTTGAGGAATATTAAAAACCTGCTCACCAATTAATTGTTTATTTTTCACATTCTTCATTTTGTGACATTGTATCACAAACCTTGAAAGACAGCATAGTTTCTGCTGGCCAGGTCTGTCACTAACACAGAATGACACTAGATGGACATTATCAGTGAGTCTCTGCTCCTCCTCTCCTCCTCTTGTCACTTTACCTAGTCTCTTTTTCCTCCACTTTTTTTTAATCTAATCTCCTCTTTCCTTCTCTTCTGCTCATCTCTCCCCACTCTTCTCTTGCCTCCACACCATCTCCTCTCCCCTTCCTCCCTCTCCTCAACCCTAATTTTCTCTTCCCCTCTCCTC
>OMNW01033290.1:0-18689 GCA_900303245.1 Selene dorsalis
AGAACCGGTACCGGAACCAGGATCGGGATCGGGACCGGAACCGGGATCCGGAATCAGTACCGGTACCGGAACCAGAACCAGAACCGGGACCGGAACCGGGACCGGGACCGGACCCAGAACCCGAACCGGGACCGAGACCGGGACCGAAACCAGAACCGGGACCGGAACCAGAACCGGGACCGGAACCGGGATCCGGTCCGGGACCAAAACCGGTACCGGAACCAGGATCGGGATCGGGACCGGAACCGGGATCCGGATCGGGATCGGGACCGAGACCGGGAGCAGAACACGGACCGGGACCAGAATCGGTACCGGAACCGCAACCGGAACCAGGATCGGGATCGGGACCGGAACCGAGATCGGGATCGGGATCGGGATCGGGACCGGGACCGGGAGCAGGACACGGACCGGGAGCAAAACACGGACCGGGAGCAGAACAGGGTAAACCCTGACTGACTTCAAAACCATTAGCTGTGAGTGACTGAGTGTGAGAGCCTGAAAGAGTCCAGATGATGTTATAGGAATGGGACAGGACCAGGACCACCGTGGACACTTTCGACGACATCTCCTCTATTTGACTTCACATGGGTATGAACTGTGGCCATTAACGTGACAGACCAGGCCGGGGACACAAAGGCCTGATTCCCTTGTGCCTCTGAACCCTGACAGGCCTTTATGTGGTTAGTACTGTACTTAGTACTGTACTGACAGTAGGGGGCAGCAGAGAGCAAAAAGTGTGTGTATCCAGGAAATATACCCACAATTAGTTTTTCCACACATTTTCCCATATTGGCATCTTTCTGACGACCACTCTGAAACTTGGAGAAATGTATAAAAACAACCTGTAGAAGCCATTACAATGAAAATGTGGTGAGGGCCGGCCTAAATGTCCTCACTTTACAAAATGGTCCTCACTCCAAAGGTTTAAAATTCACAGTTGTCCTCACAATGATAGGAGTACAAACACACACACACGCAGGGTTTCATTCCTCTCTGAACTGCTTCTTTCTTCTGGTTTGGTTTGTGATGACTCTGAATAAAATGTTGCAGAAACTTAATGATCTTCAGAAGTGAAACACCAATCAGCAGAGACATTAAAACCAGTCACCTGTTTTAATGCTGTGGCTGATCAGTGCTGGTGATTGCTTGCTGTTGATTGGGTGCTTAAAACACATTAGCAAAATGGAGAAGAAAGGACTTTTTATACAGATACACCAATCAGGCAACAACATTAAAACAGATTAGCTGGTTTTACTTTTGTAACTGACCAGTGTGTACATAATATGCTATTAAATAGGATCTACTTTATCCACAGAATAAACTTCCCTGTGGTACTTTAAAGAAACTGCATGAGTCTGGAAATTAGTAAAAAAATAATGAAAGCTGTTTATAACTCATGTGACGTATTGAGTGAGTGGGTAACATTTTGTTGCATGCAGGACCGTTTTGAGAAGAGTGTGTATATACAGTTGTGTCAGATAGCAAAATAAATACAGTCCTAACTTAAGCTACATGCTTGTTTATTTCTGGTCCGCTATAAACCCAATGACACGACCCCGATACAGCATGACTGTGCAGAGCTACCTGCACATCTGGCCCAGTTGTGGTGCACAGAATCATTTAACACCAGGGGAAAACAGCTGGACTTTGCCCAGATATGGGCGTATATGGGCCAGACAGTTTAATTTTGTTACATACATTTATACTGTATATACCAGGGCCCAACCAATTGAGCTAAATGAATTTAACCTTTCTCAGACACATCAGTATCAGCATGTGGGTTGAATTTTGTTCTTGATTATAGGAGAACTAAAGAATCCCATATGTTTCTGCCCTTGTGCATATAGTATAAATGCTGTATTGGCCCTGCACTGTGTGAATCAGGTCTCATCTTTAGGGATGTTGCTCTTACTGGAGGTGTGTAGGAGTGTGTCAGCAGGTGGTGTTCAGGCACACACACTGCTGTTGTTTTTGACATCATTAGCCAGACGAGTCTTGTCTTGACCTTCGCTGCTCCCTGCTCGAAGGCAGAATCGTGCTGCAGCTGTTGTCTGTGTTCACTCAGGTCACTTCTGGATCAAAAAGAGAAAGTCATTCAGAGATGAACAGGAGCAATAATCAGATTGAGCAGATGGAGTTCACCTACTTGTCTTTATAATCAATCAATTTTCAAATTTCTCCGAGCACTTTAAAGACGTCACATTCACGCTGGCTTAAGAACTGAGCATCTAATTTCATCCGTGACTAAAAGACCTGAGGAAAATCATCTAATATGGTCAATATGGAGAGTGTTTTGTCAGCTGCTGCTATTGAAGGTCAGGACTGAACTGTGCACCTGAATACCTTTTATGTTTCTTTGTACTTACACTGAAAAAGAAACAGACAATATGAACACAAGTTAAGTGGCCGCTCCTGTTCAAAGTCAATGTTCCTGTCAGTCATCGGAGTGAAGGCCTCTCTTTTAACACGAGGGAGTCGTTCAGTAGTTAAAGTGGAATAAATTCAGCAGGAATGATTAACCTTCGGTGGAGCAGAAGGCCGAAACGGCTCCTTCAGGATGAATGGGCTCTATTCTGAGGACGATGGGCAACTGATGTACACTTACATCATGTTGTGTTCAAAGCTCTCCTGAAGCTCGTAACCTGCCTCACTGAAGAGGGAAACAGGACCAGGGAACGTACAAAAACCTTCACCTCGAGTTTGAACTAAAAACTGAAGGCCACTGGGATTGTGTATGTTCCTGATCCTCTGTAATCCATCATTAATTCACAGCTTCAGTCAGAAACTCCAGGAGCAGGAACATTTTTCCACCTGATATTATTCTTACAGTCCAGACTGTGGCTCATGGTGACTGCATGTTGTGTCCGTTCGTCCACAGTCACAATTTACTTTGTTTCTTTTATCTATTTAAATCCACGGTTCTACATTTATTAAGTTTTGTTCACAACAGCCGGAGACTGAACATTCCTATAACGAATACATAATCAATCAAACTGCATCATTTCTGGTCATTTCTTTGAAACAATATTCATTTGACTGATGTCTATCTATGTGATATATGCTTTACATAGCGGTTATTTTGATTGATTATCATTTTGATGTCTTTTTTTTTTATTTATTTTTTTTTACGGTAAACACTGAATGTAGCACCATTACAAACATAAAGAGGAACGTGACTGATGGTGGCGACCGACATTAAACTGTGAAATATCAAATTACAGCAACAGTTTGGCGTTCTGTTCTTAAAGATAAAGAATGATGAAGTGCACCTGTCATTTCCCTCCATACTGGTTCTCACTCTTCACATCTACAGCTCTTTGCTTGACATATTTCTTGGCATAAAGAGTCTGACTCTGTAAAGATGGACCGTTATCATTCCCATTAACAAACTAATAACTCACCCAATCCTCCCCAGAGCCCTGACAGTCTCTCAATCAATTAGCGGCTCATCATTTATGTGCCTGCTAACACTAACTGGAGCAGAGGGTCAGGTCTGGAGAGCTCAGAGTATTCACTGAATCACCACAGATGTTTTGTTCTAAGCCGTTTCAGTCCCAGAGGTAATTTCTCCATCTGGCTAATAACGCACCTCTTGACTTCCACCGAGCCGGTGACAGGCACTGCAAACATGTTTATTACTCCTCTGTCCATCCAAAACACTAACAACTACACTGGCAAGTGGCTGTTGTGGAAATGAATGTTCCCCAGGAGTTGAACTATAATAAATGAATAACCTTCAGTCCACTCCTGTCTGGCAGCACCGTCAGGGAAAAAAATTGTACACCTTTAGTAGCCTGATAATGGGCTGAACTTTGTTTCTCTGAAAACATTCAGGCTGACTTGATGGTTTCCATAGTCATCTAAACTTCAGAGAAGTGGACTCACCACAACCTGTGCAGCTGCATCATTCTCATGAATGCAGCTCCACAGCTATCACCTCACTATTCAGGATAGCTGCACTGATTGGTGCACCACAACTCAGGAAAATCCATGCAAACTAACAGTTTTATGAAGGGGACACACAAAAGTGATGGACCTGGCTGGGATGCACTCACATGGATGTATTATAATAAATTTACTCTTATCTGTTCAGTGATTTTAACTTCAAAAAAGTCATAAAACATTGAACAACAAGTGTCTGGTTTGTCACTTTTTTGCAAATACCCTGGAAACACTGTCATTGTGTTGTGTTTACTTGAAATGGGTTTGTGTTGTCATAGTGATGAAAATTTTGGGAAGATGCGTTGAGCTTTTATGGCCACGGCAAACTGGAAGTTAATCTGAATTTGCTCACAAAATTATACTTATACTAAATTATAAATTACTAAATTATAAATTACTAAATTATATTGACTAGCCAAGTGGTGCTTTAAACTACATGTAAATATCATAACGCTCAAATTAGGATAAACTCTCTGGGGAACTTGAATATCAGTCCCAAACTCGTTGGCGATCTAAACACTAATTACTAAAGATATCACAGCTGCTACCTTCCACACAAGCTTTGACCTATGCATGGCTATTCCTCACCTTCTCATCATCTCTGTCCCTTTCTAACCAGCATGGCCTGGGGCTCCTTCACCTGTTGCATGGCCGCCTCTGTCACCACCCTCAACTCCTACACTAAGACGGTGATCGAATTCAGGCACAAAAGGAAGCTGTTCGAGCAGGGCCTACGTGAGGAGCAAAACTACCTGGACCAGGAGGCTTTCCACTACTTCCGGGACCGCTCCCTCCAGTCCATCTCCAGCACTGTGGAGGTCTACCCCGGCCACAGTGGAACCAGAGGTGGGATTGTTGTTGGTGGCCCAGGTCCAGGTCCGGGACCAGGTCCGGGTCCAGGTCCCGGTCCGGGACGGGGCAAAATGAGAGCTGCATCGGCCTCCATAGACCTGGGGGATAACACAGACTCTCTCGGGGAGGAGCAGTGCTGAGCTACCCATAGGGATGAGAGGGTCACATGGGATGTGATGTGATAGGAGGATGAGGTGGACTGCTCCTTTAGGTTTGGACCCAGCTATTGGTTTTCCCGCCAAAATCAAAAGCACAGCAGCCCTTATTTTCTTTTCGAAGAAGACAATTAACAGATTTGTCGAGAAGAGACGTGGAGGAAGCAAATAGCATTAGACAGATATGTTCTATATATGAAGTGAAAATGAATGTTAAATGTGAAAACTGACTGAACTCATTCACTTTGAGATCTGTGTCTTCTTGGGTGGAAATCAGGTGTTCTTCAGCATATTTCACAGTGCTATGTGTAGTATTTTAACAATAAATCAATACATAATCTCAATTTTGAAATGTTAATGGAACAGTTTGTAGATTTTACTTGCTGCATAGCTAACAGTAGCAACGTAACAGCTGTTTTACCAGTCTTACCAAAAGCTGCGGCCATTGTTGCTTTTCCAAGTCAATCGGTTACTTCTTCATAGTTGACGGGATCCTGTACAAAAAGAGACAGCTAAGAGATGACAGAAATACAGAAGAAAGACAAAACTTAGCATTGGTGTTGCTTCAGACTCCTGGAGGAGGAAGTTATAGATGCTAATACACACCTGTTAATGCTAACGTTAGCGATGTAGCAATGGTAAAAATGTACACAACGCTTTTTTAAATCCTTTGAAACTTTTGCCAGCTGTGGTTGTTGTGACCAGAAGTGATAGGATAACTAAAATAGTAGCACATCAGTAGAAGTATAGATGCACAGCAATATCTAACTAATGTTTGCTAACATTAGCTAACCACCGTTAGCTGCTGATTCATCTGAGTGTGTTAAACTGAGCCATGGTCCCGTTTATTGTTTATAGAGTCAACATGGCATCTGTCAGAGGAATAATGTGTCATTTATTCTCCCAAAAGGTAAACATTAACACTTTAATAATTATATTAGATAAAGCAGGAACCACTTGGCTGCTTCTTCTGTGATCCCCCTGAACCCAAATGGGTCTTAGCTTTCACATTAAATAGCAACCTCAACTTTACTGGAAAACTCTCATAAACCAGTGATGTGGCATCTGTATCATCACACCTGGGTGTCTGAGTTAACGTTGTGTGTTCTCACATCCATCACATTTGAGCTCCGGAGGCAAAATAAATGGGCAAACACCATCGCTAAGACAGAAGGATCTCAAGGTGCTGCTAATACTGGTGCTCGGTCTCTTTGCTTGGCCCTCTATCCGCACTATTAGAACTGAAAAAAGTAATAATAATTAGCAAAAAAAGAGCTTTTAAGAAATCAGAACTCATTACAGTAAAGGAAAACAGTAAAATTGCATCTTCATCTTTGACATAAGCTTCTCAGAGACCGATGTCATGTAGGGGAGGTTAGAACAGGGAGGAGTATGGTCTAAGTCTAGACAGAAAATTAAACTATTCATGGATTTGTTTTTTCTTCTGATAAACAGAAAATGCTACACATAGCACTTCTTTTTTTGTACCAGGCCATGTCCTATTTATGACACTGAATGTGAAAATTAGTGTTAAGAGTTCTGTTAAAACGACGTGTCTGTTCATTTTCAGCTGTGTTTAACCTTGTAGGTGAAACTTGAATATACTGACCAGAGGTTTGAATCACATCCAGCTTATTTTGTCCTCAGCAGCTTTGTACTTTCATCGTAAGAAAGTTTGGCATGAGCAAAAGCACCTCATTTTTCCTGTGGTTGTCTTTTGTTCTTCTAAAATGATTTAATCTGTGTATTGTTAATGATGGTTATTTGTAAAACAGCACTATTTTTCTTTTCTTCATACCAAAAATGCTAACCACCCTCAGTGCCAGCAGCTAGTACACAGGTCCCATTAGTGTTTAATTACCTCCATCAAATTTAAAGGGCCCATATTTCACAACGTGTTGAAGAGTTGATCCATAAGACAATGCCGTATATTTATGGTTTGATGTCCTAAAAAACATTGTAATGCAGTGTTACGTCTCCTCTCTACTACTTCTTTCTGGTGCTCTGGTAACAACAGGTCAGTCAGCCAATCAGAAGACAGGAAGCTCTCCTCTGATTGGCTCACTGTTTTGTGAGTGATCGAATAAAAATATAGCAGATTTCAATTAAATTGTCAGAGAGAAACCAAAACCTGCAGGGTTGGATGGTGGGTCCAGGTGGGCGGGGCTGGTTTTTTGTGACATCACAAAGTTACAGAAGTCCTGGTGGCTCATTTTAAGGTTCAGTTTCCAATTACAGACTGTGAGCATTTCTATGCAGACTGAGACTTTGACACTCTCATAGTATCAACGTATTACCTAGAGCTACTTGATAATATTCATAATAATAACAATAAAAAGACATGGAAATCTATATAATATGGGAAGTTTTTGGTAAAAACACTACAATACTACGCCCCAGGCAGAAAAGTCACTCTATCCACTCCATTAACTATCTAACAAGCACTACTGTAGAAGCATGCTGTCGGTTTAAATGCTATATCAATAAGCAGTCCCTCCCACACAGTTGTATATGATGACCATGCAACTGTAAAATAAATTATCAGGCTTACACTCTTGTACCAAACTTCATTCTTATTCGTGAATATTTCACAGAGAGTGTGGCCACTCTGACGGCTGTTTTTGTTGGATTATAATTTTATAACTGACAGCTCACAAGTGTATGGACATATTTGACAGACAGCCTCATCTACCAGAGGTCAAAGGGTCATCCCTCTCAGAGAGTTAATGTGCTCCACAGTCACACAGTGTCCTTGGAGAGCCACTGAACCTGTGGCTGCTTCAGGGAGCTGTTCACCTCTGACCGCTGTGGAAATTAACTGCATAAATGTTCTGTATGTGAGTCTCATGGGGATATACCAAGGATATAAATCCTAATCCGATCTGAGGGCTCCATATTTAGAAAAGATGAAGCTGAGTGGGTTAGACACTGACTGAGAGGGTCACAGTTGAAAGCACGTCATAGCGTTGAGTCCATCTGTTAAGATTTTTTATGAAGACGATGTTTGAGGTGTTTCCTCTTCGTTCCAAGTGCAGAGGATAGTACATCACTGGCCTAAAGTGAAATAGATTTTCTGCCCTTATTGATTTGGTGATATCTAGCACAAATCACAGGCTGTCCACATCAAATCTGTGTCGCCTGACACCAAACCTCTGAATCACTGCCCAAATCATCTGTTCACTCACTGATTCTCATAGTGGAGGTTCAGGGTTGAGGTTCAGTGACGACTGTGAGCCAAACAACCAGTCAGACTTCTGTCGGAGAGGTTAAGGGTTACGATCTTCCTACCTAGAAAGTTAGCTATTTAACTAGTATGAATTGAGTGAATCCACCTCTACAGGCTGCTATTTAAGAAAACTTTTGTCACTCTAGGCTTTACTTCCTTAGATCATTGAGAGACTCTTGAATTCAATTATTCAGTTCATTTTGTGCTAATAATAAGCACAAATATGTTTATTGATATCTACCAGTATTGTGCACCAGCAAAAGCAGCAGAGGGTGGTGACTGCCCACTGTTTAGGGAGTGTATAATGTGATTACCTGTCCATTCCTTCATTAGTTGCACTCCTTTAAGTCTTCAGGGTCCACACAGATCACAAAAAGGCAAAAGGTTTTCCAAGTTATGAATATCGTCACAGAATCCACAGCAGAGAGCAATTATTTATTTCTCACTTCTCCACCATCACTCTCCATTCACCGCTGTCCAAAGCCATGTCAGTCGTCAGAGGTACGCTCATGTTCATTGGCTTCACGGCTACAAAATAGATTGGAAAACCCAAAACAAGAAGCTGAAGGGGGCTAAAAATGGTCAGTAATATTGTTGATATGAGTGACCCTGTTTGTATGACACATAGTCATTTGATTTACGTCTAATAGAAAGATATTGATTAGCACAGCTTTAAACAAAAAAAAAAAATCTGGTTTTTCATGTCATGTTTGGGATCAGATATTGACATTTGCCACGAGTCAAACAGAAAAGCAGCAGCTGCTGAGGACACTAGTCTCTCCTGGATGCTTACAGTGTACTATACTCAGCCTGAGGTTATATAAGGCACGGATTGTAAAGAGCAGGGATTAAATTGGCTGGGAGTTGCAGTAGCAACGGGAAGGTTTTTGGGGTTGACATAATCCAAACACAAGTTCCAAATCCTCGTGCTGCCTGACTGTAAACTGATGGTTTGTGGTGGGTCATGAATCCTCTGTGCACTGATGTAAACATGCTTTTTGACAACTGGATAAATCTATTCTGTTTGAATGTATTTACTTACATATATTTATCTATGTACTACACACCCTGTTTCCTGTCTTTTTTTCCTGAATTTATTTCAGTCCCAGCACATTGAACACATCAGATGCCAGCATGACCTCAACGTCAGAAACAGCCCGCACTGCTTAATCCTGCAAATAAGATTTTTTTATATCACTGATTAATGGATTTTTCATGTAAGGAACAACATTTCACATGTGATCAGGTAATTTGCGCAGCAGTTTCACATGTGAAATCACATGTGAAACAACAATTTGTGTAAGTCCTTTTCACTGGCCTCTCAGATCTCAACACAGAGGAGAGAAAACAGCGTTAATAAAGACTCTTCTCCAATCAAACTTCAAGTTTCTTCCAGTAAAACCATTCAATGTGTTTAACTTCTATAGAAGTGGTCACACTTGAGCAGCCACATCATTGCTGGATTAAATTGCTGCTAATGCTCAGACAACATTTTCACCTACAGCTATAGTGGTATTGAGCCATGCCATCAGCTTTAATTTAGTTTCACTGAATTAACTTCAACAGCTATTAAAAATTAAAAACGTGTTTCCAGAGACAACGCCACAGTTGCCCTTCATAATCTACAGGACACATTAACAAGTCACCAGACCTACTTTCTACTGAGGAAGGAGACACATATGAAAACTGTGAGCAAACAAGGTTTCCTTATCGTCGAAGTAATCAATTACACAACATCGCCACAGTTCTACCTCTGCTCTTGTCATAATTACTCCGACCACCAGATGTCACCTAACAACAAAAGAGAAAAGAGAGAGAAACAAGTGTGTATTCAAATATAATAAGGTGGTACACTATCACACAAAGATTGTCCACAGATTTGATGAGCGAGTACATGTGGATGGACTCTGGATTTTGCTGTTTTAGTGTTACCTTTGACATCTTGTTATGGCGCATCTGATCATTCCTGTTCTGGTCACTTGTGTGAAAGGAGGAAACGTCATCGACAGCATGTTTACATCCAATGACGTGTCACAGTAAATGATAAATCTAAGACAGCTGAAAATGTCATAGGAGGAAGTAAAATGTCAATTCATTTATACGAATACGCCGCTCATTGATTATTGATCAAGATGACCAACTTTATAAAGTTTATGTTTTCAAAATAAGACAAAGTGATGAAGAGTGGCACTGACATTTGGAGATGTGTTTACACATTTTTATCTTCATCACCAGCCAACATTTAATTAGTGTATTGTTATTATATCAATTTTAAATTGCATTTTCACTGTGTTTGTAATGTTTAGAGTACAGACTGTAAAAGGTATTGAGACTATTTCTGAGGTCAAAAACTATTTGAACCAAGATACATTATAAAATAATGTTATTTTGAAGTATCAGGTTGACGAATCTCAGCCTGTGTTCCTGCTCTTTTAGCCCTGTTTTTGGGCTCCACCAGCACCTGAGGTGAATATCCCACCCTCGAAACTTTAGTTTTTTAGTTTCATTTTCTGTCCTGGCTTCGTTTGTTAAGGCTGTTCTATTGCAGAACTGCAGTTCCTCCATCCAAACACTAGATGTCCTCAGGCCGCCCTTCAGTCCCAGTCACTTATCCTTCCCACCCACACAATAATTGTGTTCCAACTCAGAAAGTTGCATCCGCTGTGGGACGAAGCCAAAAGACGAATTAAAATGAGTCATTCTGGTCTGCAAAGGATTTTCGCAGTGTCACCACTTGTATTGTTGAATGAAAAAGTGCAGCTCATGTCGACTAGGAACCATGACAGCATTGAAGGTCCTTGGTTTTAACATTTGTGTTGTTGACTGCTGAACTGAGCTGAAACCCAGTACTTACATCTAAAAGTGCTTTCATTACGCTACACAATGAATCTTATAGGACAGGTTGGGGATCGGCCCAGGGGACAGAAGGCTGAATTTAAGGAAGCCTACGAAATGGGACAGTCGAACTGCACCACTGTGACTCAGTCAGTCTTGAACCTCAGAAAGATGCAGTGAATCAGGTCACAGCCAGTTTCATCTTTTTTTTGTGCTCTCTCTGTCTGCCTGTACCGTCTTCCTGTGATACCTGGGAACTGTTAAAGAAAACTAAACTGGTAAATAGTTTGGCTTTTAAGAATGACTAACACTGGCATATGACATGTGGGTAAAGCTTGAATAGCTCTTTCTGCAGTCAGACCTGGTTGATACATGATGTATTTGTACAGCCCTAAAATGATGACATGAACCTCTTGTTTGGCACTAAATGAGCTACAGAACCATCTCAGTCCTTGGAGGATATATTAGATGCATATTTCCATGCTGCCCCTGGGCTTAATGGGGCTTGATGATAGTAATGCTTCATCTCAAGGTGGCCCTGCATTTTTCAGTTGGTACAAACAGGCCCAGCGTGCAGTATGACCTTCTCTATTAATGACAACACAATATTAAACAAGAGCTTTTACACACCGCACCGGGGTTGGGTATACATCACTAAGCACTGTTTGCAGTGACATCACCGACATTACTAATACAAATAAATTGAACAGAGAGAATCAAGAGGAAGGGGAAACGGGTTATCTGTTTGCATCAAGAACAAGGAGGCATTTATAATGATACAATTCATTTCCAGTGGGACATCCCAGTGATCAATACCCCTTATTCTCATGAACTCAATTGCCCATCCTTCTCCCTAGACTCACCTCTTCTCCCCTCCCTGCAGAGGGCGATCGATGCATAACTGTTCTCATTAACAATGACATTTTATGTATCTGGTCAGCAGAGCTGGATGTTTCGAAGCGAACGGCCGCTGAGAAACAGTCTCAGGGACGAATGGTTGTTGTTGTTGTTGTTGTTGTTGTTTTGGTTTTACTCTTTCCACAAAACATGGATGACTGAGCATCCTCTTCCTCTGAGGGGGACGATCCTGTGAAGGAGAATACAGAGATGAGAGAAAACATATCAGAAACAACATAAACACAACTTTGACTGGACTCTCTTTTCTCTAAAATCTCCAGTTCCTCCAGTGCCTTTTACTTTTGTAGACCAGTATGACATGACGTCACATCATTTACTGCTCTCCTCTCCTACAGCACTCATTCAATAGTCATAGCACTGATCCTCTGAAGGTCATAGGGAGGCCGGAGCCAATCCCAGCTGACACTGGACGAGAGGTGGGGTACCATGGCATGGCCTTAGGACCGCTGTCCCACCGTGCCAACCCTTTATTAATCCACTGGAGGTTTTCAGTTCAACCTCAGAGCAATCCCTGCACTTTAATGTGTAATTAAAACCATAATCTCTAGCACAAGTAAGAAGTTTACACAACAGCAAAACCCCAGTCAGTCTTTTACCTTGAAAAATAGTTGGGAAACAGAGTTCAGAGGCTTTTCAGATGCCTCTGGCAGCAAACATTGTTTTTAGACAATGTAAAACACTTCATCGTAAAAGGCTCTGCTGTGCAGCGAGAGTGAACCAGAACAGTAAAGTTGTGTCAGTCTGAGCAGATATACAATGAGCCGACACTCACTTTAAGGCTCCATAAAGCTGGTGGGAGCTGCAGGTTCACCTAATAATTCACTATTGGTTTATCCCTATAACACAGACGCGGTGTTTCCATTGACCTGCTCAATGCACAATTTGAAATTTAAAACTAAAAATGAGTCATGAAAACAAATCTAAAATTAAAAAAAAAGAGTGTGCTTGCATTAAGTAGTTTTTAAGACTAAGAATATTCTGGAGAACTGAAATGGAAATGTTTTTTTTTTTCAGCATTTAGCGTCACATGACAACTAAAAAACTTGCTCACTCATCTCCAGCAGGAACTCTCATTGTCTTTGATTAATTACCACAATGACAAAAATTAGCATTGGGATTGGAAAACCATAACCATGTAATATCACTCAGCTGAAACACAGACCTTTCATAGTTCTGTTTGGTCAATTTTACTATTAAATTGTTTCTATTTTGTGCAAAACTGCATCAAAAACGCAGCAACTGTTGCATCATTTTCACATTATTGGATGCACTATTGTGTAAAATATGGGTTTAGGACACTTTGAGATTATGTTCAAGCAGTTGGTTAAAGCTACAAGTTAATTAAATCCAACTTGAGCTGAGGCAAAGCCATGTAAATGCCTTGTTAAACATTTAGTTCACCAATGAGCCAATTGATTTGTCCAGACAAAGACTGGGCCACAAGTGTTTGTCGTCAAAGCCAGTTCTACTATCTCGAGCCAAGAAACAAGATCGAGAGGAACAATATCAAAGATGTCTCTGTATTAGTAGTAAAATGTTTTACTGCCCGATGTGTCGCAGGTACGCTGAGGCTGCTCCTTCGAACATGCCCCTAAGAGGAAGGAGCAGAGCAGCAGTTTAAGAGAGCTTTGAGACGGTCGTGGCGAGTCCCAGAGGACGGTTCAAAGTCAGAGAGCAGCCACGGAGCTTGTTCATTAAAAGTGAGACTTTTTACAAGACCGCTCCTGCTACTTATCAACAGTAAAACATCCCGCTGGGTATGTGGCTTTTATAGGAGAGGAGACAGTTGTATATCACCTCCCTTTAAACTCAAGCTCAGGGACGTGCCTTTGGGGAGACTGCGTGTCCCAGTGATTTGTGTCCCTCTCTGCCACATTGGCACCAAATGTTTTTTTTTTGGTTTTTTTTTGCTATTGTTTTCTCTTTTTTCATGCGTCTTTGTTCTTGTGTTACACAACAGGTTGACACAGACACTGGCAACAAAGCCATAAATAGTCTCAGTGCTGCTCTCCATCTCAGTAAATAAAACATGTTGGTCTACCATGTACTGATAAATGGCTTGTTACCATAGATCTGGAAATGTTTTCTTGTCCATCATGACCCCTGACTATTTCATCAAGTGACCCCCACGGATGATCCCAACCATTGACGTCAACCCACCCAGAGTTTATTTGCCTAGTAGTCTGCACTCTACAGAGCTCCTAACTGCACTATTACTGTGAAGTTGCATCAGGGAGCAGCTCTTTGATGCTCCAAGTGTTGTATCATTTAACCAGGGACGAGCATGACAGGTCAGAAAAAGAGGGGAAGTGCTACTGGTTTATATGGACCAAATATTATTCATTAAAAAAAAAGTCAGAATCTCGTGGATGTGTAACTAGAAGGAAACCTGAGGTATAACATGGATGGATGGATCTATGGATGTATGGACAGATCTGAGGAGATAAACTGGCAGCAGGTTCACACATAAAACTGTTGCAACAAACCATTTGGCCACTAGGGAGCAGGAAAACAACAAAACAAAACAAAACAAGTTCCTTTTTTAATTTGCTGTAGGTTTCATAAATATATGTACATTTGCTGCTCCAGCTGGAATTAAACTAAACTTCATTAAAAATAAACACAGATCTGCTGTTTAAAGACAGAAGCAGGCCAGATAGTTATTAAACACTTATGTAGTTTTCAGGTTTAAAAGTCTATGGAAATTTAAATTGATTGATCACACACTGATGAGACAGATTGTCAGTGTGTGTGTGTGTGTGTGAGAGTGTATGACGGACAACATTTATGGTGAGACGACATTCTGTTGGGTCCTCATTTCCTTTAAAAAATCAGGGAAAGTTAATGGTTTATGTAAATCGGGATGCTCACAATTATTAATGTTCAAAGCTGAGTGTCGACATCCGTTCTGGCTGACAAAAACAAACTGTGTGTTGATTGTATCAAGCCTCTCAGATGGTCGTCTATAAGCCTGATTGGTGTGTGTTTTGATGTGTGTGTGTTTTTATTGGAGATGCATGACAATATGCCAAAGTTTACTTAATAAAAAACAAAGTAAATAAGAGTAAAGGATTTTTTTTTTTGCTGTAAACATCAGCTGGCAGAACAGCTGCCCCACCGTGATATAAAGAGTAATGCCACTGCTAGACCAACACACATGCATACACACACACACGCACACACAGCCCCAGCCATCCATTTTAATTACAGCTCCATTGTTGTGGTGACGGTTCGGGAATGAAGTGCTTGTGATCAACAGGTTTTTTTTTCTTTTTCCTAGTTCCTGCTCTTTCTTATTCTCTGCACGTCGCTGCAGGTATAAGGTGTCACAAACAGATGATTAAAGTCGAACCACACTGATAACTCACTCCCACATTTTCATTTACGCTGAAGTCAGGAGCGAATCGATTGAAAGTAGCTTGATTTGATAAAACCCTTTATCATTCATCACCTCTGGTCGCCATCTTTCAGTATTGATCACATGATGTCACACAGATTCCTGATGTCAACACATCTGTTGTTGAACCAGCTAACATGGCATTTTATGGTTCAGTGATCAATGAGAGACTTTTTTTTCCCAGTAAAAACATTGCTTATGCATACACCCGATCCAGATCACAGGAAAGAGTCATGCTTGGACATTGTTGCTGAAAATACAAACTCTGTGGACGAAGGAAATCTTCCTCGGATCTAAATAAGCTGCGGAAGCTGATGTGAAATACAGTCAGTAATTATAACCTAAATATTTGTACATTTAATATTCTTGAACCATTTGGATTCTAAGTGATAGCTTAGCAGGGCAAGTTGTTGGCTAGTTCTGAAAATACATGTGAAGCTCTTGGTGACACAAGCGTAAAGGTTAGAAGATGATCAGTGTTAGTTCGCTGTGTCTGTATAAGTATTCACAGCAATGCAGGAAATAGTTGTGGAGAATTTTTAGCCCGGACCATCGATACAGTCATGCTGCAACCACAGCTAAAAACCAGGCAAGACTGAAAAACAACATAAAAGTGCCCAACACTGCAGTTCCTTTAATGGCCACTAGAGGGTGCTCCCAAAAAGAGTCAATGATGTTTACAGTTTACTAATTTAACGTATAGTACATTTTTTAATGTAACTCACCTATTGAATTCTCTGAGACTCAAAGTTGTGCATAATCAAGGTCGTGACTTCGTGAAAACTGCATGCTCTGAAGTCCCCGCCTCTTTGCCCATTTATGGAGTAGCTGCAAGGTAGGCGGAGTCAGGTACTGCCAAGATCACTCTTCAGAAGCCTAGGTGACATGAACAGAGGTTGATAATAAACATTAGAAAGATGCTTTGAAAGCTCATGTTTATCCAGAACTAATGTCCTGATTACTTCTGATGATTCAGTCCCTTCCTGATGTTTGTTTGATAAGAGCTAAAAGGGATGTTTTAGAAATGAAACTGATTATCCATACTGCATTTTAAGATTTAAATCTTCAGTAGAGACCATTCAGCTTGGATCTGAGAGAGGAGTGACGTATTAAAAGGCATAATGACAATTTAGATTTTGGACTTTTCATGGGATTTGTGGATGATAACAAAAAAATATGGGACGAGTAAACAGCTGATGAGTAATGTTTTATAGAAATAGGTTATTTATTTAAAAAGGTTAAGATTGCGTTCACACACACTACATGCCGGTGGGAATTCACAACAAACATAAAGAAGAAAAGAAAACATCACTGAACCATAACATCAGACCGTATTTGCCAAAAACATGGAGTTTGGCTTTCGACACATTTGAAAATACTGTTTACAAAATTTAAGAGTTTTATAAAGCCTTGATGTATTTTTTATAGCTGGTGCACCCTTTCAACAGGAGGTTGACAGACAGGAAGAGATACCACTGGACTTTAAGCAAGATGTTGCCAACTTCATGCAGCTGAACATTCATCAGATCAGCTCTGTATCAGGCTGCGAGGTCTCCCGAGGCTCTGTATGAAATGTCAGTTAAATATCAGCAACATCACTTCCCACTGACCATAATACTCCCTCAGAGCTCCATCTCTCATATGAGCAGTAATGAAGCGCAGCAAACTGAGCAAGCAACAGCTGGCGTACAGATATTACGGCGATCGTTTTCCACCCTGGAGAGAAGAGACTGCTGGGCTGAGATATCAGACGCTGACACTGCCTCAGAGTCTCTGCTTTTTGTGGTGGATTATCAAAGTGACAAAAAGGCAGGGTTTAACTCAGGAGACAGCAGTTTATGAGCAAGGTAAACAGGTCCAACCTAAAGTTTCTCACCTTTTTGTTTTGTTTCTGAGATTGATTTGACCATCCTGCGCACACACACACACACACACACACAAACACACACAAATGAGCTTCTACTGACACCTTATGGCAAATTCTAATCATCACATCAACCTCCGAAAACAATGACAAAAAGGTCACGTCAGGTGCTGCTGGAAAGAAGCATAAACATAGAAATCCACTGATGCTAATGGAGAAAATTCATAAAAGTCATATTTTTGACTTGATTTTTGACTACATTATTTCTGCTGTTTATCACATGCTGTTAAGTCCTGACATCCAGCACAGAGGGAGGCTGGTGATCCGATGGAGGAGATAGAGATGGAGATCACTCTGAAGCTACTTGAGGATGGATTGTGAGGACAGGTTGTTCATACAGGAGACGTCCGGCCTCTGTGTGCTGGGTGTGCTTTGAAAACTTTAACCAAATTAGTTAAAGTCAACAGTCGGTAGACCTCTGATTATCCTTTTATGGTTGGGCCTTCTCCACTGGACATTTGGAATTTGAATATCCACATATGGTCCACTTCATGTTATGTTATGTAATGCTGTTTGAAGCAAACTGATTGTGATACCACTGAAGGAGTCAGGTTGACATCTGTAATTTTCCCAATTTAATGACGCAGCGGAAAACTTTTTTTTTATATAATATATATAAAACCTTTAATCCACCGGGTTATTTTCATCTTGTTTCAGCAACTTCTTATTTGGTAAATGTCACCAATTTGCAACCTGGTAAGAGGCTTCCTGTTCCTGACTGATTGATTTTCATCACTGTTTCCTGTGTCAGTGGCTGTCACACAACCCTAAAAGCAAAACATGTGTCAATAGTTGGAGTATTATGCTCACAACTGTCACAATAAGCCCAGAAAATCAAGAGTCTCACGTTGAGACCGGCTCATTACATCTGGGCCACATCTGGCCCAGACAACAGTGCCGTAACTGAGCTGGAAGTAGACTGTACCAAAAGTGGCCCAATTTAGGCCCAAGCGCGTTTGTCTCTGCTTTTAAGTAGCCAAACATGTGTGTTTGCTGTACAGGTTAGGTGTTTACTTCTTTCACTTTATAAATCAACCAAATGTCTGATCCAAATCTCCATGAAAGGGGTCCATAAACAAGGCCTATTAAAACACTGTCCTTTTATTTTAGTATTTAAGTATTTAGTCCAGTATTAATAGGCTTTGTATAGCCAATACATATAATACTGTTCCTACTGCAGCTGTTTGACCAGCTCCTCGTCCTCACAGTCTGCAGGTTTATCTGCTTTCAGCACTTTCTCTCTGCCGAGCTTCACCTTTGGTTTAAAGTCCGCAGACAGGAGCTCCTTCTGGATCCTCTGCTCCCGCTGCCTCCTCAGCAGAGCCAGGATCTCTTTCCTCTGGTCGGCCATGGCCGCGTACCGCTGCCTCTCCTCCTGTCTCTGCCGGAGAGCAGAGGCGCTCGGCGGCTCCGGGACGCGGGGTTTGGGTGGTTCTGCAG